>JAHLKC010000048.1:0-248125 GCA_025449115.1 Chytridium lagenaria
CGTAGGAGGTTGGGATGCTAGACTACTCGTGGAGTCGATTTCATCGTTGTTCACAGGACAAATTATCGAAAGCTGGACCCAAAGGATATGAGCCGTGGGAGGTTCAACTCCTTCCTCAGGGGAATTCTGAATCAATTCGACACTTTGGGATCGGGAAAGCGACTCTTCGGCATCGAAAAAGGATTCATCGATTTCGGATGGAGAGGATATGAGATCACCGAAGATGTCGGGAATTGGACCAGGAGCACCTGAAGCAGGAAGATTAGAACCGCCAACATTAACGTATGCAACGGTCGGATTCCAAATAGGATGATGAGAGTGGTATCTTCCTTCCCAATAAACGACGTTAAAACGGGACGGTGTGAATTCTCTCTATGGCCCCCTCTGCTAAGCCCCGGCATACAGAGGTAGAGAACCACATAATAGGTGACAAGACTAGCGTCTAGGAGGTACTCCTAGATCAAGAGTCAAGCCCTATTCTGCCTTTAGTGACAGCGGGGATTTAGGTTGCTGTGGTTCTGCTCTAATACTAATCTAAATGAAAGAAAGGAAGGAAAAAGGAAGGAAAAAGGTACTCAGGCGGAGATCCAACGCGCCAGAGTGGAAGGGTCATCAAGGAGGGAGTCCATCCCGCTCCTAGTAGTGTACAAGGCCTCGTAATCGCCGCAATAAGCCGTTTTAACATGTTCTCATCTGATCTCTTCTACCTAAGGCCCTGCTCATGCCGCACTCCCACTCACAGGCAACTAGATAGCCAGTCATCGCAATCGAGAAAAGAACAGAGGTGGTTATACTACCCAAACCTTCGAAGGAATCATGCCACAGAGGCGTCTATCCAGGGCTCAGGCCTTCTTAGACTCAAGTGTCTTGGTTCAAGGTGTAGTCTCCCCCAGCGGCGTAATCCCCGAGCGCCCGCAGGTACAACTAAATAACACAATATTGAATAACAGAAGAATGAGAGAAAGCATGGCCCAAGGGCAGCCATGCCTGGATGTATGGGTGGGATCAATCCAGGACTACAGAGGTGCACGTAAATCTATTCAACTTTCTACAAATAATAAAACAATACATAAAGGGGAATCAAATAACAACAACAGGCATCTCGACCAACGTGGTAGCATGTCATAAGTTGGCATACCACGTTGACCGCCCTTCCTTCTATAAAAACCTCTCTTGTATCTATGGGGAAAAACTATGAAAAACCCCGAGAGGGAAAAGAACGGAACGGGAATAAGGAAATAAGGATAAGGACACGACGTCTATATAAGTGACGCATTCATGCCTCTTGGTGAGGTTATCCAATAATCTCACAACGGATTCAAGAATAATATTTCCGTGGGTATTCCTTTGGGTGCGGGAGCGACATTGTATTGGGAATCAGGACACGCAGTAAGTCGGTCATGCTAAAGGTAAGCCTATTATTAGCCACAATAAACTTTAACAAATACGGTCCAGGAGAAGAACCGCGCGGAACATCATACTGGAGTGGGAGGAGACAGAGGATCTACTGGATTAGACAAGATAAGTGTATAGTCTTGATTCATCCCGTGGACGTATCTAACAGTAATGCCGTGTTCAAAACCAGTAGAGGTTCGGAGGAAAAACACGGTTATCTGGAGGATGAGAGGACGCCATGGGCGTCGCTCGTTAGCAGCCGATCGAGAAGGGATGGCCGATAAAAACTCAGAAGATAAAACTTATCTTCTACACCGCCAGTAGGAGGTCGCGGATAGTTTTGGTTCATTATAAATTAATAAATAGTAATAAAGCGACGTAAAAGAATTTTTATTAGCGAAGTAGTCGATATTAACGTTCGCTAGTATGAGATTAGAAAAGCAGATACAAATGCTTAATAATCTAAAGTGTTGAGAACTAGAAATGAAACTCTGCAGACAAATCGTTAGGATCAACAAAACCCTGTTCAAGAATCTCGTCAACTTCCTCGTTGAGGTCGACGTCGATGTCAATATCAGCGTCGGCGTTGGCGTCGATATCAAAGTCGGCGACGATGGTTTCCGCGTTAACAGAGATATCAAGTTCTCCAGAAGTAGAGTCTTCCACGTTGACAAGGGCTGCAGCACGATGTTCTTCGCGGGAGGCAAGGGTTAATGGAACGGGAACAACAAAATAAGGATAAGGGTACGACGTCTAAATAAGCGCTTTCATGCCTCTTGGTGAGGTTATCCAATAATCTCACAGATTCGCCTGACGCCATCCTGAATTGCCTGACACCACCGACTAGTATGCAAGTGATCCCACCCTGCCCGAGTGATCCTGGCCCATCCAACCGCCACAGAGTAGTAATGCGAGTGATACCCCAACCTGCCCGAGTGATCCCGACTTGCCTAACGCTGCAGACTTCTACTGCGGGAGAACTTGCCAATGACACGACGGAGCAGTCGCTGCTCAACGACGACATCCCTTTCAAATTCAACAGACAACCGAGCACAAACAAGAAAAGGTACAGTGAGTGATACCAACCGGTTCTATCATTTTGCTCACACGGATTTTCTTGACGCGTCGCCTTGACGCGCACCCATTTACAATGGTGATATGCGATTGTTTTCGAGATGGTAGATTTTTTTAAGAGCTCTTTAAAATGTGCCCTTAATGGAGGGACTAAATCCTTTCCCGCAGGTGCCTCCGTCCTTTGAGAGTTGTTAACCGTAAATATGTTCCTATTACGACGTTGCAATTGAACTTGATGATTACTATTCATTGGAGGAGGGTCGATGGCTTGCGAGGATCCGGTGCTTTTTAGAACGTGTTGGAAGAATATGATTAAGAAACACAACGTATGGTCATGGATGACTGGGAATTTGACAAGCAGATATTATACCTAAGAACGGGAGCTAATGGCGTAGAGTTGAGGGCCGACACGTCTTCATTCTTTACTGTAGTCGCATAACTCTCTGTCAGTATAGTTGCAAAATACAAAATCTGATTATCCAACGAACCTTAAGAAACGGCCCCGCCATCAAGATCCGCACCGCGCGTTGATGGAACAGAAACACCCGCAACAACATTCAGAAAAGATGCGATCAGCACAACCACAAGAATCGCATTACGACTCCAAGACATATTGCAACTCTCTATATAGCTGTTGAAGTATTGTAAACAAAAATGACGGGAACAATTAGACGGGCGGTCATAAAAATAAAGCTGAGAATGAACGGCTGGTCTGACATCATTGTAGAAAACTTCATTAAGCTCAGATCTTGTTCTGTGGCTGCCTCTCTGTATTGCCTGTGGTGCTTCCTCTAAATAGACCTTTCCTTCTTCCAAGTTCTGCTTCGCCAACTTATCTTCTTGGGCATGGTGGAGGGCTTGGGACTTTCAATACAAGTTTTGTTATCACATTCATTGAACTTGAAAGGCGTGCGCATATGTAGCCTGTTCTCAAATTTAAAAATTCACGTCTGTTCTTTTTGAGCCGTGTTGCGGCGTTGTCGACGTGTTTATTAATATCTGGGGAGTTTACTATTTTGAAACAGCCGTCGAATGATATCGGGCCGTTATGAATAACTTACTTACTAAACATAATACTTATTCATAATGATGCTGCAGGATGCTGAGAACGTACGGGATGCAAGGTATGAAGAGGCCAAGGATTATCAAAAAAAATATACGGAGTCCACTTATTTACATGTTATAAGTTCATTACACTGATAGTATAACCTGAATCCCATGCACCCTAAAGGTTGGGATGACTGGAATAGAGGCGGATTGCAAAGTCATACCGTTGGATTGAGGAATGGAATAAAAAATTGGTTTATTTTAAAACAAAAGCTAGATGGATGGATAGATAGATGAATGGATGGAGCGAAGGATGGATTGGGTTGGTGCGATGGTTTGATGGATCTCGCTAAAAGTAATCTATAAAGGCCGGAGAAACTCCAACCACAAAAAAAAACAAAAAAACTTTAATACAATTTGCATGGATCGTTGATAACGTACATTAAGTCTACTTTTTATCAACCGCCCTTCCGCCGTAGCCTTGGCATGTTCCATAAAAAATTGGCACCACTTTCATTCTCTCTCATCGACAGATTTGGCTGATGACTCGTTATATGTTCGAATGTAGAAAGCAGGCTCGTCCTCGACGGCGTACATAGAGGAGATCACTAATGGTTCCCGTTGTAGGCATTTGCTTGCGCGCTGGAATTTGTTTACGCGCTGGAACCTTCAAAGAATGCTTTTGGGAACATCAAGCACAACGTCATCCGTTTACATTGTAACCCATATTATTAAATATAATCAGCCTCAGGGTATCCCCCCAAATATCTATGACACAATCGTCAACGCTACTGTCAAACACAAAATCATCGTGAACGCAGCGAAGCAATCTACAAGTAAAATAAATAAAGGATAAGTATACGAATTTAAATTAAAAAGAAGAGAGGAAAGTGTTTAAAGGGGGTATACGAACATTGAACAAGCACCACACTCGCAATATAATTCGCTTCTCCCCTAGGATGCCACATTTGCGTCAAAAACACGGTCGACGAAGCAGTGGGGACGCATGATTCAATCTAGATTAGAAAGAAAGAGGAAAGAAGAAGAAGAAGAAGAAGAAGAAGAAAAGTTAAGCAAAAGGGGCGGCGCGGGCGGGAAAACAAGAAACCAAACAAAACAAGCAAACACGAGTAGGAAAAGTGTGTATATACTTACAATCAACACAAACCTCAAAATTTTATCCCCCTTGTCCAAAACCCCGGCCATAGTTAACCCCACAACAAGTCCAACGCCCAACACCGGAAACACCACAAGTCGACTCGCTGCAATCGCCAACGAGATCCGAACGGGGAGTAGTGATTTTGCTTGAAGTCGGCCCAGCGCTGCGCCCAAGTTGAGAAGTCCCAGTGGAATCGCTGCGTCACCCAGAAAGGTGAAGATTTCAAAAAGGAAGAGGAGAGGGGGTTCACGGGTACCGACGGGAGGTGGTGATGTGGTTTGAGAGGAGTAGCGGAAAATGGATTTTAGGGGAGGTGTTGTAGCGATGATGAGGCCGAGGACGGTCTTTTTTTGGGGGGCTGTGTTAGGATTTCCAACTGAATGAATTAGAGATGGATAAACTCACTGCAACGTTGGCTAAATTCGTCAACGACTTTATCCAAAACCATGCCTCCTCTGAAAACACATCCTTCCCATCCTTTCGTAACTTGATGGAACGTAACTTGAGAAATTCATTTGTAATTCTCTCCCATACACCCGTCTTCACCACCTCCTTCACCTCCTCCACACGGTAACCTTCCCCCGATAACATGGTTAACGACGTCTCTCCCGCCTTCTCATCAACTTCACCGCGTTTTCTTAAACCACTGTCACTGGGTCCTTCACCGACGCTAGGGGTGCGGGAATGGGAGGTGGGAAGGGTTGGAGCGGTGTCGGGTTGATCTTCGATGGTGTCGTCGGGTTCAAGAAGGGCCTTGTCTTTGTAGTCTTGACCGAAAAGTTTATAGCCCACCGAGAAGAAGAAGAGGTTTATCAGGCAGAGGAAGCCCGAGATGTAGCTTTGAAACGAAGAAGATTAGAAGTAGTTTAAAAAAGAATCAATATACTTACGCAACACCTTTTGCGGCGTCGCCCGGATTGAATGGAGGGAGATCTCCGAGTGTAAGGACGACTAGTAAAGAGGGAAGAAATTTAAAATGTTAAAAATAATAAAGTAGTCCACAAACAACAATTACATTCAAATAAGACTTACTCGCAATAGGAAGATCACCTGCATTCCCCATAGCAACAGCCACTAAAAAACAAAAATAAAAAAAACACGCAAATTGATTAGTTTTAAAAACACACACACAAACACACAAAAACTTACACATAGTAGCATACTTGAATCCGACGGGAGGATTTGTGAGTTTTAAGACAATGTACCCAATAAGACACCCCACAGAGAGCATGACGACAGAGGCCACACTCATGATTCCGAATTGCTTGAGGTTAGAGTTGTCGATGCCTTGGACGACTTTTGTGAAGAGGAGGCAGGGGTAAAGGACCCAGATAAGGATCTAATTAAAGAAACAAGGTGATTTGGGATTAGGTTGAGTAAAAGTGGCATGTAAGAGCCAAATAATTAAATAAAATGAACTTACGGTCGCTATCATCTTTGAGCCTTTCGGTGTCAGAGTATTATTCTTCGCCATAATCACACCGATGACTGTTATTATAAATAATGAAAGAAGCCAACGACATGGTCAACTCTGCAACGAGACGACAAATAGACTAAATGAATCAATGGAACCGATTGATACTTTACCCATGACGAACATGAGCTTGAGAATAGGCCTTGTAGATGCCCATACAATATCTGCTGTGATGGCGACCATTATTGATATTATTGATATTTAAATGATATGAGGGGGGATGTGGCATGAAAGTTTAAAAAGTTGAATATTTCTTGACGAGAAGGATATGAGGATGTGAAGTAGGTAGAAGAAGGATGTGGAGAGATGTTTCCGTTACAGAGTGTAGAGTAGATGGTTGATGAAGTATGAATAGATAGACTGTGCAGAGACGTTCAGATGGATGTTGATGTACGAATGGATGGATGGATGGATGGATGTACGGATGAAAATGGATGATGGAATGAATGGATGGAATGGATGAATGGATGCAAAGATGTATGATTTTGGATGACAAACACTAATTATTAAATCTCTTTTCTTTCGGATGACTGGGTGTTCTGATGTGACGGACTCTAAAATAAATGAAGCGGAAGAAGAATATTTTCATCCGTCACACCCACTGATGTCATCATGTAGCACAATTGAAGGACCGGATGTCTTTTTCATCTTCCTTTAAAAAGAGTAAAATGGATGTGATGGAGTGAGGCTTTGACAGCTGGTTATGTAAATATATCTGGTTCACACTTCACACCAGTAGGGTTTGAAATGTTCAGACAAACAAATATTCCTTCAAACTACTTTTGTCGCATTAAGCAAAGTGTATGGACTTTCCTTTTAGCTCCAGAGCGGGAGAATGGGGTCTGGGGCCTTTGGCGATTATGGAACTTGCAGATGCCTTAACATCGATCACAAACCCCCAACTCATCATCCTAAACTGTTAGGCACCGAATGGACTCAATAAGCGCGTTTACCATTTGTTAACGACCTAGAGGATGCAATTGACTACAATTGGCGATCTTGGGAGCTTTCACCGAAATGGAAAACAAGTCCATGGTATGGATATGAGAGTCGCGGTAAGGCATGGCCACCGGATCTGAGGAAGCACGGCACAAACTACGCGTATATGCGTCGGATGAAAGCACCACCGGTACCCTGAGGGTAACGAATGCATATGTCGGTTCTGACCATATCTTTCGTGTTAGGTGAGACGGGAGGGGGTGGTACTGTATGAACTTGAGTTTGTAGTTGATGGGTGAATAAGCATTAATTACATACGAGCCACCTCTAGCCTCTCCATGATATTTCATTCACTCCTTTTCACGTCCACCATATGAGCCTAAGTTTTATCAAAGAGTGCTATCAAAAGGCGCTCCAAAACGAAAAACATCTCGGTCTGCGGATGAATGACCTTGTTTTTCCTCGGAGTGAAGGAGGCCATCAAGATTTCTCTTGCTTTCCTTCAAAACAGGTTCGAGATCACCATCCTCAGCTCCGCGACGTTTGGACTCGGTGTCGACTTCGCAATAGTTCCCGGCGGGATTCTACGTAACCAAAGAATTACAGATAACGACACAAGCAAAAACTTTATCTGACATCATTTTCCGCACAAATGCAGAGACAAGAAACTTTGGACTTCATTACGCGTACGCCGACAGAGGACTTAGCATGTGATGGGTTATCGCAACGCATCTTACCTGACCCCAACGATAAGATAAGAGTCGATTCGGCTACATCTATTTCAGCTATGGGGGGCAATTCTGGCGAAGTTGAAAGTTGCATACAATCTCGAGCTCTGAGGCTGAGGCAAAGTATCAATTTCTGCCGGAATAAGCACGGTTATTATGGATTTCTAAATAGCTAGAATAACTCGGTGTCAACTCTTGTCCAATTACCCTCTTTGACTTTTATCTTTATTATATTTAAAAGGGAAACAGTTCAGGAAGAACGTTCTCGCGAATCTGTATGCCCAGGGACGTGGCATGTGGCATAGCACGCGAAAATTTCCTGACCCTACGCACCACATTTTCATCGCAGCCCTTTAATGCAGAGGGTAAAAAACAATCCCATTAATTCTGACAATATGAGGCAGATTAATATTCTAGGAGTCAATACAGGGGATTGATTCTACTTTCGCTTTCCATTTGACACGATGACAGTCCAAAAAGAAGAACTCTCGCGTCCTTTTGGACTATCTACGTTGTGCTTGTTCCAACCCCTCTACTGAACCACTAACCCTCCCTTTATTTTTGTATTTCATTTTAACAAAAACATATTATCCATGGACTTGAATCCCGTTTGCACTGTTTGAACTTTTCACATCGTTTTAAAGTATACCTACCTATACAGGTAGTGGTATGTTGCTTAAAAATGTCTGTGCTCAAGTCATTTGTCCGAATTGCCTGGATTTGAACTACAGAAAAAGCCACACCCTTGTTGACCAATCATCTTTCTC
The DNA here is from genome assembly GCA_025449115.1 of Chytridium lagenaria. Taxonomy (NCBI): domain Eukaryota; kingdom Fungi; phylum Chytridiomycota; class Chytridiomycetes; order Chytridiales; family Chytridiaceae; genus Chytridium; species Chytridium lagenaria. The sequence goes on from JAHLKC010000048.1 coordinate 8,584, forward strand.
CATTCGATTCTGGCTCCCTCAATTAAGGAAAAAAAATTGTAGATTTGCTCCTTCTTTTTCGACAGCCAAACCTTTCGACTGCACCTTGATCCAACCATGGCCCACAGCAACGTTTGGAACTCTCACCCCCGTAACTACGGAAAGGGCTCTCGCTCCTGGTACTGAATACGCATCTTTTGTCTGTCTGTGCTGTGGTGTTCTGTGATGGATGATTGGATGCTATGGAGAGATGGAAGGGTTTTGGGTGATGGATCGATGGAGATGGGCTGGATCTCGGAAGATTCAACCTGGATTACAAAATTGGTGGATGAGGATGGATTTGGTTTGCGAATGAGAGGGGGCAATGACAGAGGCCTTTCGGAGATTTGGTTGCTGCTCAAGTCCGTCAACTCATCCCTCTCTTCTCTTTTTCCTTCTATGACAGCCGTGTCTGCGCCCACCAGGCTGGTCTTATCCGCAAGTACGGATTGAACATTTGCCGTCAGTGCTTCAGGGAGTACTCCAAGGACATTGGCTTCCTCAAGGTGAGATTCAAATTTTCTGGATGTTTTTTGCATTGGGACTGTGTCTGACCTTTTGCACCTTCATCTCTTTGCTTGCAGTACCGATAAACTATCTGCATTTGGGCCGTATCCATGCAATAAATGTACTTGTTGATTTTCTACCAATATTATCCGTTCCCATTTGTTTTTTTTTCAATTGCTGTCGTTATGTGTCGATGTTTATCACAAGTACGAAAAGGAAGAAAGTTGATTTCCTACAATATTATCCATTCTCAATTGTTTCTTTAACTCCTGTCATATGAGCCGGAATCCTGAGGAGACATGATAATTATCACTAGAAGAAGTACGAACAGGAACCAGAAACAGTGGCAAACACATGCATGTACTTTGAAGGATTCACAGTCTCATTAGAAACCTTCGAAGAGCGAGTGGTACCTCACCTCACCTCATGTTAAACCCAGGAAGGCTTATAGGACTAGCTAGTAGTTGGTGACGAGCAAGTAAAACTTATATAGTTTTTTTTCTCCCGTGTGTTCTCGTCCTGTCGTGCCATATACTCGACTGTAAATTGAAGTTGGAGGATATCAATCATTATTCTCCAACTTCAATTTATAGTCAATTTTAATTACTTTTAAATCATATCTTTCAGCTACATAACTTCATAGTCAAGCTGGCACGCTGTGATTGACTGAGCGGTCGTTGATATTTATTCTAGGCACTCTTGATATAACAGTAAGCACATTATACCAAAGATTATCACGAAAATAAGTGGTCGTTGATGCCACCTAGATACTAACTGTTGCTTGTTCATTACTCTATATCAATTTGCGGGGGAAAAGAACCAGATTGTATCTTAAGCGATTGGAACTCACTTCGGTTTAAGCATTCGCAATATGAATCTGCTACGGTTTCTATTTTAGATTATTAATTATCGCGATTTTCATTTAATCAATAGGTCTCAGGCTTACAATACTTTCCGTACATAGTATATTTCCAACCTGTTATTTTGCTTTTTCTTGTTTGACTGCATGGCGCAAGAAAACGTTTTTGTAACGTTATCACTTATGTAAAATGATGCAATAAAATTCAAAAAAGTTGATATATATAGGTGGGTAATGGAGACGCTCCTATCAATTCCACACAGGCTCGTTGGCATCTCTTACTGAATCTCAAGTAGACATACAGTGACGATATGGAAGGAGTGAAGCTCAGTACATTTTTTAACTCATGAACACGTGAAAAAGATATAGAGAGAAAACTCACCAATGAATTCGTTAATTGACGTTCAACATCAACGAATTTAATAAATTCCTCTGTTATATTACGGGAGTATGAACTTCGGGATGCGCAAAGACACGCAAGTATGAGTGTTCAGACGAATGGAAGCAAAGATGACGATCGACAAAGGCAGATATGTGTTCATCGCATATCTTGAGGTATATTTGAAGTAATCCCGCAAAAAATCGTGGCAAGCATTGTGAAAAGCGTAGGATAAGATGGATTTAATGACGGCAACGGTGGTGGAGCATTGCTGACACAATGGGCCATGACGGATAATTGATGTGACGATTGATAAATATTTGATTTCTAGCACTATGAGCGTAATGAGTTGTTGTCTTGAGAATTGGATAAAACATAGCCCTGTCATTTTATTGCGGACACCCAAAACGCCCACGTTTGAATAACTGAGGTTATCGGGGCTTGAAGAAGTGGTCGGCATCACATTTAAGGATGATTCCGTGTCAACGCATTTTAGAAAAAAAGTTTTGCATGCTACTTTTGAGCCCTTACAACAGATGGAGTATGTTTATTTGACTTCAAAGATGTTATCCATGAGAGCGAATTATTGGAATGATACGGTCTCAATGGGAGGACACAGGAACGTGGAAGATAACGACGTCCTTCGAAGCATAGGTGGGGGATGTAGAGGTTGGCTTGATAGAGTCTGTTGGAGAGGACATGCGTTGACTAAGAAGAGAGATAAAGGTTTGGAATGGATTCTGGAATGGATGTGTTGAGGGTTGGGAGGTTTGCATGGTATTTTTGATTGGGGTCTTGGATGGGAAGAGCTTCTAGGGAGGTGTTGGGGAAGGAAATGGACGAGAGGAATGGATCTTCTGGTGTGGGGAGAGTAAAGTCGGATGAGGGGAGAGAGAAGTCAAAGGGTGAAGAAGGGGTTGAGAAGATAAGGTCGAGGTCGGAGGAATTGGTTGTGGTTGAAATCATATCCATCATATCTATTTGACTTGAAAGTGGGTGTTGAAAATGTGGGAAGGGAACAGGATGAGGACAGACTTATGTCAAGACCATCAAGAAAACTTTGGGTCGAACTTGTGGGTTCATTGAAAGATTGGAAGGCGTCGAACGAGTGGAAGGTGTGCGAGGCCACCGCCATGGCTGGGAAGGGTTCAGCGGGCTGCGATTCGATTTGGAATTCAAAGGTATTGGTGCTTTGCCTTTGGTCCGCGTTCAGAGAAAGTTCTGAAGCGAGTCGGGTGGCGAGTTTAGGGTTGGCGATCAATGCAGCAATAGAGTCGCTTGCCGAGAATGTCTTGTTCCATTGATACCTTCGTCCTTTGATGGTGCCCAAGGAGATGTTGACCTTGACGAAGAAATGGACTTGGTTTTTCGTTTGCAGGGCCATGTGGAAGGCCAACACATGGATGGATGCTCCACGTTAATTTCTTTTCACTTCGACTTCCTCATCACCACGAGCCTTTGCAGCAGCCGCTTCTGCCTTCCAGTGGGAGTACTTGAAGTTAGGATACTTTTCTTGATGCTCCCTTTTTATCTGCGAGGACATATTTTTGTACCGTTGCTTTTCTTCTGCGCTCTCTTCTTTCCACATCCTCCCAATAAGGATAGACATGTCCTTGCTGTTGAGACTTTTACTGCACGTTGCTTGAAGTTGTTCGAGGAGTTCAGGTTGCTTGTCTTGTCTGTAGAGGATGAAGGCGTTGGGTGGACGGGGGATTTCGCCGGCTGCGATAGCCTTTTCGGCAGCGGTGCGACCCCGTGCGGGGTTGCGACGACGAGAGGGTGAGGGTGAAGTAGGGGTTGTGTAGAGGTTGTGAAACGTTATCTGGGTGGTATTGGAGGTCATGGGTGTTGACTTTTGGGTGGGGGAGGGTGGAGGTGAGAGAGGTGGGATCTGTATCATGGCCGAGACTAAAAGGGGGGATGGAGTGAGGGAGCGTTGAAGGGAGTCCTTTAGGTGAAAGGTGGTATTAATGTCCATGATAGGCACAGAACTTTTTTAAAGTTGAAGGGAGTGTGAGTTTCTCAGAGTCCCGAGAATGGTGAAGGTAGAGTGAAGGGGGATGGAAGGCTCAAATGAATGAAGTATTATGGGTTGTTTAAGGTGTCAGGGTGCTACCTAGTATCAGGCAGGCAAAGTGCAGCAATAAGTGATGGATTTGTAAGAGTTTTGTAAGGATGAAGGGGGGGGCTCTAGGCTTTGACCCCTTGGCTTTTATAAGTTTTGAGAGGCTTTACCATTTCCTCTTTCTTTCTCTCGTGTGTGTGTGTGTTGTGGTCTGGGCCACAAGCACAGAGCACATCGGCACCGATAGATGATATTAAATTTTATTTTACTTTTTTACTGATGGATAATTTAAAATCATACCATTACATCACATATCAAATTATTATTTATTTTTTAAATGTAAAACGTTAAAATGTTTAAAGTTGATTTTAAATATTTCCTCCTGGAACAAGAATAAGGGGACCCTTTAATTAGAACCAAGAACATACGTCAACGTCATCGATGTCGACATCGACCACGTTCACGCCGAATCAGAGGTGGGGAGAAGCCCTGGCTTGGACGCGTCCTCGTGGCATAGAGACTGTCAGAAGCTCCAGTTCACGCACAAGTGTTTTAGAAAGACCAAAAAGGAAATTTTGAAAAAATTACCTTTTTCGTCACTTTTTATAATAATGAGAGACTGGAATTTGGAACGTCGATGGACGATTGAAGGGGGGTCAACGATGCCGCTTTCGGTTTGAGCAGTAGGCGCGCGAGGCTTTGGATCGCGGGGCTTGGATGTCCCTTCGTTTTGCTGCGGTGATCGCAGTTGTAGGGATGACACTGTTGTGGATCCGACTGGAGAGTTAAAGAAGCCGATCTGTGCAATTGCAAGAACTGGCCTTCATTCATAATCATCATGGAGTAGGGAGTCTCTGCGATCATAATCTCGACTCTCTTTGCCTTTTTCTACCCCCCTTTTAAAAAAAGTGTAAGGTTTGTTTTGGTTTAAATTGTTCGGGCGTGCCGTACTTTTTCTGTGTGCCTAAAGCAAAATATCATCGAAAGCAATAATTGATGAGGTATTGATTTTCTTTTGCAAAAGTCTGTAACGCCATTGCATAGCACTACGCTATGATTCCTAGCGAGTCCTGCCAACTCCTCCCTTTCCGTCAAAACATTCGACAAAAAAACCCGTCCAAAAACCCACAAACATTCTCTCAATTATACATACACATCACAGCAAGAGAAACAAAACGATGACGCAAAAGAGGTCGAACAATACAAAGAACTAACAATACAAAGAAACAATATGGGAGTTACGATTCAACAAAACAGTAAAAAAAAATAAAAAAATAGACTATAAACAAGTTTGCTGGTCTCCTTCTCATCAGCCAGCTAGTCATCTCACAAATTCTATACAAATACGGTTCGACCCTTCTTCACCGCAAATCAAAAAACTGTAATAGCCAGAGACATGCAGGCAACGCACACACCACCTCCGCATCCCTCTACACCGCCTCCTGCTCATAAAACTGCTTGATTTGGCCCATAGTCACAACAGTCTTTCGACTAAACACAACAAACGATTCAGAGATATCCTTTCAACAAGTTTTCAACTTACTTTGGCGTTGTAATGCATACTCCGCCTCGCCTCCTACGCAGCATCTCCAGCGATGGTCGAACTTCAGTGGTTTCCGCTGGCACGTCTGAGAGTTTGGATGTAACGGATGGGGGTGTATCTGTGAAGGAGATGTGGGCGAGCCTGTCGGTGATATCTGCCATGGTGTGGTTGAGGACTCGAGGAGGTAATGGTTTGAGTAGAGGACGGGATCGCCAAGCAGTTGAATAATGGAGCGAGTCACAAAATGCCTAAATTGTCGATTGTGCTTAGGACTGTGCTCAATCATTGACCCCTTGCTGGACTTGTGGCTTCTGGATTTGGTGGAGAAGCGCTTCTTACAGGGCTTTCAAGATGGAGATTTCTTTAGGCTCTCGGCTCTGTCCCTCCAGACTCTCCCTCTAGTGATTCTGGTTTGCTGCCAAAGAAGGGTTTGTGATGGTTACGTGAGATGCATATCTTCTACAGATCACTTTTTTTTTAAACTATTTTAAAATAACATTCCATAAACAAAGAGGTCTAGGTATATGAGTAGGTTTCTTTTATGTTTACCCGTTTGTGACTCGCAAGGTGCTTTTGATGTGACAAAAAGAGCAAAGGCTCCAGCTCAACCTTTATTGTACGACATCAGAGTTTCAGAGGGTTGGTTGAGGCGTCATCAGTAAACGGACCACCCAACGGAGAGTATCTCTTCTCCGATACCGAGCGAATTATCATAGCGTTTTTCTTTCAATCTGGATATTCTCTTATGCCGCTTCTGGTCTACGGTTGAGATCAAGTTTTCCTCACAAGTCATCTTTATCCTCTATTCAAGCCATCGCCTCCGCCAATTCATCCAATACCTTCTTTTAAGAGCATCCTTTCAAGTTTCTTTCTGAATCTATATACCCAAACACAACCTCCGTCTAATCGCTTAGCATGGAAGAAAACAATACTAATGTAAGTAATATATTTTTTCCGTTTTGACGGTATACAACATCACTCTTTAGTAATCTCCTAGCTTTTGGTCGCCGTCCCAATAACCCACCTTGTTTCATTTTCTGTTCTGCGAGAACTTTTGCTTTAAATGTTTGATCCTCGTTCTCATTCTCCGCTGTATTTATCTTTCCTTTTCAATCATTATTCAGCTCCTCCCCATCATCCTCCCTATAGTCCTCATCATTCTCCTCGCCATAGCCGCCATCCTCTCCTTCCTCTACTGCACCCGGAACCGTCATCCTCCAGGTTCACTCCGCCGCTCCGACCTCAACGACGATTTTATCCGTCAAATCGCTATCCCGCAAGTTCCTGAACGTCATATTGAACCAGCTGCACTACCCACGTATGCGGAACCGAATACGGCTACGGTGACAGTGGATCCGGTGCAGTTGAGATATAATGGGGATAGATTGCCACCACCGGATTATGGAATGGAGTTGAGGGAGGTTGATGGTAGGGAGTCGGAAGGGAAGGGCTACGTTGATGCAATGGTGTGTTGCGACGTTGGGAGGATTGATGATGATGGATAATAAAGGACGATATGTTGGGTGTATAAAGAAAGTAGCAAAGTTGTTTTTGGATGAAAGAACTACGGATTGCTGCAAGGGTGTTTCGTTCGTCACTTTTAATGCCCGGCGTCGATGGACCAAGTTAAGGAAGGTGGTGAAAGGAAGTTGCAGCAGCAATTCCGTTTTGCACTCTTTTTTTTTTATATACACAACCTAGCATATATTGCTATTTTTTTACATAAGCTTGTTGTCTGTTTTTGTTTGTTGTTTTTCTTTGTTTGTTGAGTTTCTTCTTCATTCAATACATGAAAGCATGTCTATGTACGTGATGGTAAACAACATTTTGCCTTTGCAATAGCGACTATTAGTGGATTTCAAAGAAAAGCCCCATATGTCGCGTATGCGTTCCTGGACAACAATTTCCTTGCAAACCAAATAGAGTTCAAACCTTAAGCCGACGTTGCAGGTGTTCAGGTCAAACCCCAGAAAAACGTATAGCCGGTACATTCCAGGTTTGTTCAGACTTGTCACATGTCACACGCTGACCCTTTAAAGGTGTTTTGAATTTGTCATGCATGCTGATTGCTAAGGGTGGTTTATATAACGAGCAAGTGTTTGCTGCAACAGACATTATTCAACTACTCACAACGCAGCCATGAAGATCCCATCATCCGTGGTCGCTATCCTCTCCTCCTTGCTTGCCGCTGTGGGTGTCAACTCACAGGCAGCATGTGCAAGACTTCCCCCAGAGTGGGCCTCACAACCTCCTTTGTCGCAAACCCTTCCAGCGGACACTCAATCTCTGGAGTTCTGACCATTGTCGATGACTGTACTTTCACCGTCAGCCAGTTTACTCAGACTCCCGCTGGGCCTGATGTCTACTTTGTAAGTCAATTAGTACCTAACTACCGTAAAGTTCTTTACAGTTAACGTTTTGTTGTAGTGGGGAGCACAGATGGATCTCGATCAGAGCTTCTCAGCAACGGTCGCCGTATAAGCGACTTTAAGATTTCTGGTCAGTACAGCAACCCGACAGAACTCACCATCAAGTTACAGAGTGGGCAGTCTTTCGATAACTTCAATGTGTGAGTTGGATAGCGACAATGAACGCCTTTCTCATTTCTACTTCATTTCACTTTTATTAACTATATGCCAGCATCTCCATCTGGTGTGAGGCTTTTAAGGCCGACTTTGGACAGGCCAGTCTTCCTTCTCCCACGCTCCCAGCGCCGACATCGATGCCGATTGACCTCATCAACGGCTACACCAACTGCCTTACTCTCCTCAAGGATCGCCTGAATCTTTACTGGAACCACCCCTTTGCGAACGGCTCCATTTCCATGGCCATGCATGCTTCTCTTGAGTCCGACCGCGGATGGTTTGCGTTTGGCATCAACAACCCTAGCTTGAGTGAAATCTCCATGATCGGTGCCGACATTACTCTTGCAGGATACGACACCAAGGCAGCCCCTTCATCTTCCCTTATCGTTCCACTACTCGTCAGCAGTGCGACTACTCTGCGACCTCATCCCAAGTGTTTGCCCAAGGTCCAACGAGACATCGTCTGTTCAGCTCCTCCACGCGACTAGAACCACCTCTAACATCTACACCGTTGCGTTTTTGCGCCCCACCACAAACACTGGAAACTTCCACCCCCTTAATGTCAACTCTACCGCCGCTCGACTCATATGGGCACTCGGACCCATTGCCGAAGATGCCTCCCGCCCTGTTGTCCTTTTCCACAAAGACGCCAGATCATCTTCCAACGCCCCGTTTAACCTCGCTGCAACCACAAGCGCATCATCATCGCAAGCCTGTTCCCCCATCGTTGCTCAATCGTCATCCCCCTCAACAAACACCACCACGGCTCCCTCGGCATCTCCACTGTTGCCAACTCAACCAACTCGCCATCACCCTCGGCCCAAATCCTAACTACCCTAACCCACCAGGATGGGGTGTCTCATACCGCATCAACGGGTTTGAATCACCTATCCTTCAAGTACGTCGAGGCGTCAATTACACCTTCACCATCACGTCTGGTGAAGACCATCCACTTTACCTTACCTCCTCCATGGTCGGGAGGGTTGTCTGAACCAGGCCGAGAAAATCTTTGCTGGTGGCGCGTCGTCGTTTGGAACGCCTAGCAAACCTTTTGAGTTAAAGTGGACACCGGATGCATCTACCCCTGACACACTGTACTATCAGTGCACCACTCACCAGAAGCTTGGATGGAAAATTGTAGTTTTGAATGCTCCCGCGTCTGGGGCCACTTTGACGTCCATGTCGACTCTTTCGATTTTGGTTGTCGTGCTGTTTGCTCTTGCTTTTTAATGTGTTGAGGCGATCTCGATGCAATCTTCCTTTTAATTTTGTAATTTTAACATTCAAATCAACATCCTTTACTTTTTTGACATTAGTTTTATTCCCTGCTTCCCGTCAATGCCCTCATGTTTTCTACGCGGTTCAGATCTCTCTTCCTACTTTAAAAGACATTCTTCATGTCATTCCAAAGCCAAAGCTGGAAGTTCCGGTCGACTGTCTTACTGTGATCATTGTGAATAAATTCTCAAGATCTTCTAACACGTCTAGAATTATCTGAGACCATTCAATACACAAAATAAACCACATCCCCAAAACCTCGACCCCTCTTTTTATATATTAGCCACATCTCGATTGCTTGAAAGCACGGATCCTAAGAGGCTACCAACACGAAAAGCCACTTGAACAAAAGTACAATATCCCAACACTGGAGCACAGGACACCCGGACACGGTCACGAAACTTGTAGAGCAATTAAAATAGCTCACTGGGCGTTTTTACCTTTAAAGGGGTGAAATAAACCTGAGTGAATTAACCTTTTTGCGATGAAAAACAAGCCGCGATGTAAACTGCTGATTTCCGTCTATTTGTTTTATGGATAGTCAAATACTCCAACGTAAAACCAAATACAGATCGCTTCATTATATGTTCAACCAAGGATTCGGGCATTGCCTTTATTCAGGCGCTAAATTACGATAATCGGATAACTCATTGACGGCCACGAATGGCACGTTTTGACCCATAATCATTGACAACTCCCAGAGACTTCACTATTTAAGCCCAATACACAAGGTCGCTATACAACAATATCATCTCCAACGATCAAACACCGATAAAAACTGCATTTTATTTTCCACTTCTACATAATTAATAAGAGGCACAACAACTTAAAGCACAAGCACTGCCTGCCCCCAAAAACACGGGTAAAGCAAAAGGCAATAATAAAAAAAAGAGGGCAAACCAGAGGCAATAAAAGAAAGAGGTCAAAATCCCATCTAATAAACAACGTTAAAAGTAGGCGAAAAGATGGTATCCCAGTCATTCTTCCCAACAGGCGACCCAACACGTCCGAAATGCTTTAATGCCGTGAACCGAACCTGATAAGGCCCAGCAGGGAGCTTGACGCTCTGCGCGCTCTCACCGGTAGCGTTGGAGATGACACGTCCAGTCCAGATGAACGCGGTGGGTTTGGTAATTCTCTGTCCCTGAGTGGGGGAGTTTCTCTGGAGGGTGTTGAAGGAGAGGGTGTAACCATCCGTGGGGACAATGGCGCCAGTAGAGTCGGGGTCGAGGCTGAGCGCCATTTCGGCGAAAAGGTAGAGGGAGGTTTCACGCTTGATACCGAGAGCGGCGAGGGATTTCCAGTCTTTACCCTTGTAGAAGGCTTCGATGCGACCGATGCGGGAGGTGGTGGAGACAACGGGGAGGACAATGGCACCAGTGGTGAGGTTCAGGTTGGTGTTGGCGACGAGGGGGTGAAACCGGAATCAAAGGCGTAGAGACCAGTGGAAGCGGTAGCGTTTTCGGCGACAGGGATACCGAGTTCCTCAAGACCACCGGCGGCGAGGGGTAGGACAGTGTCAAATTTGGCGGAAGTGCGGGACCAGATGGGTGCGGCTCTCCAGTCACCGACGAGACCAGCGTAAGGGACAGAGGCGAGTTTTTGCTCACCAGCAGAGACGACAATGTAGCCAGAGTAGACGGGGTAGAGACCGGCGATGGCGTTTGCTGGGGGCTGGACGTGGACGTTGAAGGAATGGGATGCACCGGCCTTGAGGGTAAACTCGAGGGATGGGACACGGTCGTTGTTGCGGGAGAAGAGAATGGAGGCGTAGTCGGCGGTGTAGGTTTGTTCATCGGCGGTGAGGGTAGAGTCGTCACCGGCGGTGAAGGGAGTGACGAGGAGAGCGGGTTGGTGCTTAACGGTGTAGGAGATGTCAACGGTGGCCTTGTTGGTGACGGTGAGCTCGTAGTGTTGGGCAGTGTTCTTGGTGTCGTTGAAGGCGAGACGGGAGGGGTAAACGACAGTTTTGGTGGTGATTGCGCCGTAGGCGTTAATGAGACCGGCACCCTGGTAGGCGACAGAGTCGATCAAGTCGGTGCCATATTTCTTCTGAGGGTTAGCAGTGTTTTGAAGGGCAGTGCGGAGCTGGTCAAAGGTGGGACGGTTGCGACCGTAAGCCTGAAGAACGAGAGCAGCAACACCAGCAGCGTAAGGGGAGGCCATGGAGGTACCAGAGAGCGAACGGTAAGGGGTCCTAGAGTCACCTTGAGAGAATTTGGAGATGGTGGAGAAGACTTCACCACCGATACCACCGAAATCAGGCTTGATCTGGAGTTCCTGGTCGAGACCAGGAGAGGAAAGGTAGAAATGGAACCGGCAGTGGGGTTCTTGAAGAGACGAAGAGCCTGGCTGACGACAATCTTGGGGGTCTGACCGGCCTTGATGGCGGCAATAATAGCCTGACCAGCAGCACGGTCCGTGGCGAGGGAGGGGATGAGAGCGGATCCGGCAATGTTTGGCACAGATTCGGTGTTGGCGTAGAGAATGCAAGCGACGGCACCAGTAGCAGCGGCGGTGTTGCAACGACGGGCAGAACCACCAAAGGCGGTATCTCCCCAACGGATCAAAAGAGCCTTGCCAGCTAAAGTTGCAAGAGGAAAAAAAGTGAACGGAAAGTTAGTATTTAGTCCGCATAATGAACAGCGTAATTTAAAATGGGGATAAGTAACTCACTAGCGTTAACGGTGGAAGGGGTTGAACCATCGTTTGCTTGTCAGTCTCATCAGCAGTCATGTCATTGACAATCACATCGTACTCCTTGCCAAAATCAAAGTTTCCATTGTTACCACCAAGATAGTAGCTGTATTCACCACCAGCAACGTTCAAGAATGGCTTGGCGCTTCCAAGTTTTCGAAAGATGCCACTCCAAAACCACCTTCAGCGGTACCAGGGGATCCACCAGCAAAGATACCTTGCTCTCCATTGTTACCATTGGATCCCAAAGACAAAGTGACCGATCTCACCAACACGGGTAGCGGCAACGGCATCGGGTCTATTAAAGGTTTGTTTAAGATCAACAAAGGAAGAAGCACGTCTATGCCAAAGGAAAAAAAAAATGCTCTTACGAGTCTGCGTAAGCGGGTCCACCACCGATGGACAAGTTGATCACATCAGCGCCATCAGCGGCAGCCATGTAGATGGCCTGAGCCATAATGTCGGTAGAGGTACCTCCAGCACCGCATCCGAAAACCCTGTAGCACCCAAAGTAACTTCGGGGGCGACACCTTTTACAGAAAAAGAAGAGAATAGATTTAGTTTGAGTCAGACGATCGAAATAGATTGTTTTGAGTGAACAAAAGAAAAATAAAGGCTTTGTCTATAGCAAAAGAAGGAAACAACATATTTACCAGTGAAGGGGATGTCAGAGGCGTAAGCGGGGTCGGAGATGGACCTGGCATCCGCACCAACAATACCAGCAACGTGAGTACCTATTTTTACGGTCAAAAAATGTAGGATAATGGGTTAGTGGTCAGTTGGGTGGCTATATACGGGTCCAGCGAGTAAAGTGAGAGAGGACTTGTCAATAAGAAGGCAAGCCTTCCCAATTGTTACACAGAATGCACGCAGACAAGATCGCCATTTTGAGACACGCGCAAATGGTAAAAAGGGAAAGGGGCAGTGGGAGGCTCAAGGGTTTAAGGAAAGGATAGAAGGGTAATGATGCTGATGGTCAGAAGGAGAAGAAATAACTAACCGTGACTGTTAAGAAAATGAAACAAGTTAAGTGTTAGAGTTCGATGGCAAGTGAGGAAAGTTAAAATGAAGAAAGACAATAGGAAGGAAGGAAGTAATCTACCTGCTAGAAAGAACAGTTATCGGTGGGGTCAGCATCGGGCTTGAGGTTGTTGTTGGAGGCATCGTAATCGTCGCCGACAAGATCCCATCCGAAAGCAACCTTTTTATAGAAGTAAAAGTAATAAAAAAAAAGATCAGCAACCTTGGCATGCGGTGGGATCAAAGAGATTTTGCTGGCTGGATGAGGATGAGACAAACCTTCTTTCCAGGTCCAAAGCCACCACCAAGGGCAGCGTGCTGGTAGAACACACCAGTGTCAATGATGGCAACCTTGATGCCCTTTCCAGTGAGACCGAGCTTGTTACGGGCGTCGTTCACACCAGTGAGAGAGTGGATCGACTCGGGGGTGAACAGGGGTGCACCCTCGGTAGCGGCGACGGGCTCAGGAGAGTTGATCTTGTGGACATAGAACAACTCCTTGGCCTTGGGGATGGCAGCAACGACGCTCTCGTCTGTTGATTGAGAAAAAGTGATTATGTATGATCAGCCCCCATGAAAACAGAAAGAACGTCAAGCTTGAATGGATTAAGAGGAGAAAAAGGACCGTACCATGCTCGGCGCCAATGTGGAAGGAAACACCGTTAAAGAACTTATTGTTGATCTCGGTACGGATGTTGACATCGGTGATCCCTGAGCGGCGAGGGCAGTCTTGACGGTCTCGACAGCATTGACACCTTTTACAGTAAAGAGAGGGATGGTGTCAGCCGTGATAAGAAGGTCGATGATGGTTGAAGATGATGATCGTCGGATGATGCATGAAAATAGGCTGCCAAGAGATGGAAATGACTGACCAGCGTCAAACTCGAGCAAGTAGGTGTTGTCGAGCTTGGGGTTGGGGTTTAATGCACCCCTGAACTTGAGTCCAGAGGCAGAGACACCTGTAGTGATGGCGAGGGACGCAAAGGCGATGACCTTTTTGAAGAGCATCTTTGCTGGTATGAGGTTGTGGATAGATGAATGGATGGATGGAGGAGGGTTGAGCATGTCCATATTTATACATTTCATAAATTATTAAAAAGATAAATATAACGATGGTCGTGGCTAGAAGAGCGGACGGAGTAAGTTAGAAATGAACAAAGAGAAGTAAAAGATCAAAATAAAGTTGTAACTATATTATTTTATTTATTCAACCATGTCACATGTACATAAATAAATATTATTATATAATAATCATTCAATAATCGGTGAATAATCAACGCGTTCCTTCCACCAGCCCATTTGTTATTATATATTCATCATCCTTCCTTTCACCCGCCCTTGTGTAACTACTCTTAAAAAGGTAATAATTTGAAGATGAATTGGGCAGACAACTTTGGCGGATAACCACGACCCGTCCATCATTGCACAAATTGAAAGTAAATGGAGACAAGTGATTGGGTGAAAACTGATAAAAGTGTTCTCATTGGACAGTAAAACACTACAAACGAATTTGTTGTACTACAAAACCTTAATTGCATGCGTTCAGGGACTATTACTTGTATTGTAAATCCGTACAACGTACTACAAGACCCTGAGGAGATGTGCAAATAGACACACTTCGGGTCGACTTTGAAATCCCCATTTAAATGAAGGTAAAAAAAAAAATGCATAATCAACCCTGCTTCAGAGTTTCATTAATAGCGAAAAATGTGTAACATTGATCATCGCAAACACATCATCGCACTCTTACTGTTACAAAGATGAGAATCGTTCAGGCCATCTCCAACCAGCATGCCAGCGAAAATACTAATAAGCTGCATGCTCTTTACACCTACTACTATCTTGGCTTGTCTCAAGCAGAAGTAGCAGTGTTGTTTTGCAAATCCCCTTCCACAATTAAAAACTGGATTGACTCGTACAAGACAGACAACTCGGTGAAGAGGAAGGAGAGAGATAGGCTATTCCAGATTTACACGGAAGGAAAAAAGGAAATGGGTCTACGAATACTTTCGAGAAAACCCATTAGCATACCTTGATGAGGCAAAAGATGCCTTTGCAGAGCGATGGAACATGGCCATCAGTATAACTTCCGTATGGAGAATAACAAGAGAATACGGATTGGTATGGAAAGTAAGTAACCATCTGTGCTTTATTTATCTCATAAAATTCGTTTCTTTCTTTAAACATTAAAAAACTCGAGAAGAGAGCCATTAAATCATCAATCAGACCGACATTTTACGATTGACGCAAGAGACGAATTCGCTTAAGTGGACCCCCGAAAACCTTGTCGTTCTGGATGAGGTGTCTTTTGATAACAGGGGAATGTGGCAGCCTCGTGGATACGCTCTTCAAGGAGAAAAGCTGAGGATACGAGGAAGCCACGGGTTTCTCTACTCAATTTTTATTGGCATCACTGGCATGTTGGAAAAAAAAAACTTTGCAACCGAAGGGACTTTTACACAAAGGAATTTCTTTAAGTGCAGCCGCCAATTTGCTTTACAGTCTCGCCATATCTCTGTGTACCCTGGCCCTGGCTCCATCTGGATACTGGACGGTGCGAAGATTCACTGTCACCCCCCTATTGTGTTTTATTTACGTTCTTTGCGAATAATTCCCATTTTCCTTCCCGCTTATTGTCCCTTCTTCAACCCTATTAAGCTTTTTTTTGGATTGGTTAAGGCTAAGATACAGAGGAGGTATAAGGAGGGAACGACCTCGTTACAAATGATGAATATTCAGCTTGCGGGGGTGATGCACGAGTTCTGTGAATATAGCATGCGGGATATTTTTACTAAATGTGGTTATTCTGCTCCTGTTTTTGATCCAACCAAAGGATATTCTCATGATATGTCTGTTAATAGTTTTGAATAAATGTATGCTCTCTTTATTTAAATGTGGTCTACATCTTCTTGATCAGGCATGTTGTCTCTGTCAACAACGGCACTAGGCCCTTCGCGAATTTGTAACATATCACGAAGACGTAGCAGAACCTCCTTCCTTTCCTCAATGTACTTTGTGAGTGCATCCATCTGCACTCGCGTCTCACTTAAGTTCCGTTCTGCATCTTTCAGGCTTTGTTCGGCAGCAGTGATTGCCAAATTGATCTGCGCGTGCCCCTCTTCCACCGCCGTAAGTATTGAATTCATCAAAGTCATTGAGCGATCAACGTTTTGCACATGAGATTCTAGTGAAGTTGGATGCCGTCTCAACAAAGAAACAATCTGACGCATTGGTGGATTTTGAATTGCGGCTTCTTGCTGAGGGACCGGAAGACGTGAAATCTGGTTTGCCCAAATGGTCCACACAAAGTCCGTGACGTCAAACGTATTGGAATGGAGAGTATTTAGCCGTTCCGCAATTTCAGTTTGGATAGATTGTGCGGGGCTCTGGCTCTGTCCACGGCCTGTGGCTGCAAGCATTTTGTTTCGAATAAAGCGTATTGCGACAAAGTCTTCAAGTTCTGTCCGTATTGAAAAATGTATAGAGTGACGGGGCCAGGCTGTCCACGACCTCTAGGAGATCTCCAATTTTGAAGAAAAAGCTGTTGTCAAGGTAGCTAATAAATTGATAACCCTTATTCACATGGACAATGGCTCATAAGGATATTCTGTTCTACCCGACTCAGTACTAACTCTACTTCAACTGGGACCCCTGCCGCTCCTTTGGCTTCTCTGTGAGATTATTGGATAACCTCACCATGAATGTGTCCCTTCTATAGACGTCGTGCCATTATCCTTTCTTTGTTCCCGTTCCATTCTTTTCCCTCTCAGGGTTTTTCATAGTTTTTCCCCCATAGATACGAGAGAGGTTTTTATAGAAGGAAGGGCGGTCGACGTGGTGTGCCAACTTATGACATGCTACAGCGTTGGTTGAGATGCCTGTTGTTGTTATTTGATTCCCCTTTATGTATTTGAGCCCTGGATAGACGCCTCTGTGGCATGATTCCTTTGAAGGTTTGAGTAGTATAACCACCTCTGTTCTTTTATTGATTGCAATGACTGGCTATCTAGTTGCCTGTGAGTGGGAGTGCGGCATGAGCAGGGCCTTAGGAAGAGATCAGATGAGAACATGTTAAAACGGCTTATTGCGGCCATTATGAGGCCTTGTACACTACTAGGAGCGTGGACTCCCTCCTTGATGACCCTTCCACTCTGGCGCGTTGGATCTCCGCCTGAGTACCTTTTTCCTTCCATTTTCCTTCCTTTATTTCATTTAGATTAGTTTTAGTCTCGTCACCTATTATGTTGTTCTCTACCTCGGTATGCCGGGGCTTAGCAGAGGGGGCCATAGAGAGAACTTCACATCTCGTCGTTATCACGCCCACCACTATCAGCTTTTCTCTTTTCACCCTGTCAGTGGACGACCCTTTGCCGATCTTAAAGACCCTGATGAAGTTTTGTCTCATTTGATTTCTTCCGGTAAGATCTTGCATACTTCATTAAAAACTGATGCTTTCTAATAGCTCAACTCAAGGCTTGATGCCCGAATCTGTACCTTGGCCCATTAACTATGGCAACTTATGGAGTTAATTTTCCTTTCATTTACGCCGTGAGCTCCTTTTTTATGGAAAGTCTTACAACAGCACCATCAGTAGTTTGGCATTGTAAATAAACACTTTTCTTTCCCTTCTCCTGTCCCATTGGATTGATGTTGACTCTGTTGTTCAGAATACATCTCCACCCAACAGATAATGATGAGCTAGATTGCTTCGTCATTGCTCTACTTGCATATCCTATTGACGTTATTATTATAACCACAACCAAATGTGAGGGCTTTTGCCTTACCACATTTAACCAACTTGTTTGTTAAACACTCTCTTTATAAAAGGTGTTATGTTACCTCATTTACACGTGTTGTCCCACAAACCAAGTATTTACTCTACCGTTGTTTTGTCTCGTCTAAACCTGACTCTGTCTTTTTGGACACACTTCTTTACACCCATGACCTTGTTACGGTCACATCGGCACTTCCTGTTCCAATACACTTGACGCTGTACAAGGTCTGTGCGTGCACAGACCCTAAAAAAGTTGCTAAGTTTATCAAAGCTCTTCTTACAACATCCCCGTATTTACGGCGGCATTATAACTCACAATCTATACCCATAACTGGTCCTCTCTGTCAGTCTGCTATGACTTTGACTTTGAAGTCAAGTTTGTCCTTACCCTCCCTCCCTGATGCGTTCTCTGCAGGTGCAGACATTATTAAAAACCCGGCCCCTTTGCTTGCTTTGCACCAAGCCGCTGGTTCTGACTCTGCGAGTAAAACTCCAGTAATAGTTTCAGCAGGTGTTAATACACATGTTGGCACCAGTGACGGCTCCAACCAGACTGATACTGATACAGGCCCTGTTGTGCTTCACGCAGTATCAAAACTTTACGATGTATGCGCTGAAAGGACTAGCAATCATTCCGCACCTCTTAAGAAAACTAGAGAAATGAAATGCCAAACTGACGATGTCATTGTTGTCTGAGCGTATTGGGAGTGATGCCCCTTTCGAAACAGATCTCCTGCAACCTTGGTGGTGTACACACGGTGATGACTTTTTTACACAGGTTCTTATGGCAACCTTGTAATTAAGTCCGCGCCGCCCTCCTCAACTCCGCCTCAAGCCTCTCCGCCTTCATCGGTATGGCCATCAGCATCCTCGTCTCCTCCACCCCGTCCCTCTCCACCAACCAAGAAACTATCGTCTCCATTGCCGCGCGTTGGTGTCTTCTTGTACATTGCCATCCGATCTTCTCCCTGAATTTACTAATATGCATTCCATTGTCACCTGCAATGAAGAAAGTAAGACTGGTGAGGACGAGAAGGAGGTGAAGGTCAAGTCAAAATTCACTTTGAAGGCGAGTGAGATTCATCCTTTTAGTTGGACGAGGGTTTTGGCGCAACATTTGGGGTTGTGGGTTGGGTGGTTGGTTATGGTGTTGATTGCGTTGTATGGAGAGAGTATCAAGTTATGATTGCTTTTTTTCCCCACACCCCTACCAACTCGTCTGTGCGTTTTTTCTCTCTCGGTTTTTTTTTTTTTTTCATCTCATCTTCATCGTATTCCTGAAATACATATGTTACTTATATCCTGATCGATGCCATACTTTGAAGCAAACGGAATATTGTTTCGTTTTTATTATCATCTCATCTTCATGTTGAGCGTTATCCCTGAAATACATCACATATTAATCCCCGCGGTACGATATCGACGATCTTCAAGAGTCAAACCCAAATTCGATGTTGTTAAAGTTGATGCCCGGAGTGCAGCTGTGTACGAGGGTTGTAAGAGACAGAACGAGCGCAAAGTACAGCATGAAAGATGGAATGTCAAAGAGTTCATGTTTGCCAAATATCGTAAACAGTATATTGTATGAAGCTCAATATTATGGAATGGTTTTGAAGGTGTGAAATAGTGGATGAATTCCATTTATTAGAATGACTACAGTGGAAAAGCTGGAAATTAAAAGTAAAATACCATGACTACGAATGAGATATATTGTGCACAATTAAGAATTATGATGTTCAATGAGGATAAATCACAGAGGAAAAAAAAGACTCCGAATATGTGTGACCAGGGTATATATGGCCAATTCACGACAACCATCAGCATTTCATCCCCCCATCATGATTCGCAGCCTCAAAAGCAAAAGCGCGACCCCCAACATTCACCACCATCTCACAAGGCCCATCAGCAGCAACCGCAACATGATAATCATGAAAATCAGCATGAATCGTGGCATTTCCAATCAACACCCCGTTTCGAGTGTAATAGACGTGACCACCGAGTGGATCGTACCCGCATCCTATGGTGTCGTTCTTGGAGTAGCGTGTGGAATAGATGCGGCCGCCTTTAGGGTCGTTGTGGAATGCGCGGCCTAACGAAAAACGAGGTTTAAAAATAAGTGATTGAAAAGTTGGAATGGGCGAAAGCTGAATATTTACCATCGTCAGAGTGGTAGCCGACAGAGTGGCGGTTCCAGCCAATATGACGGAAGGGGGGGTATGGTTTTGTTGCCAATCCAATTGAAACCACGGTACCTTTGCTCAACTCTCGAATCGTAACCTGTATCAAACAAAAATCGTTAAACCCCTGTATTCAACGATTCTTTTTGAAAAACAAACTCACCTCGTAGTAATAATAAGACCGTCCAAGTTTACTGGAATCAAAGTAAAAGGGAAGTCTCGACAGCAAGCTTATAGTTTTCCTTGGTCTCATGAATTTGACCACCTGGCCAAGTTTCTCATTCATATGTTCCTGAACCCCTTCAGTTCCCAACAGCCTCCATCCCTCCGAATTCCCGAATCTTTTCAATTCCTCTACATCCGTCTCCACCACCACCCTATTCGAACTCGTTGGATTCTTCATCTGCCACACCACAGCATCCTCGTAATCCCGGCGAGTAGCGTTGTTGGTGGAAGCGGGTAACGACGTGTTGGTGGATGCCAACTTGCGTTTTTGTGTATGGTAATAGATGAAACCGATGATGGCAGCCACAAAGAGAACAGAGGATAAGACGCTGATGAAGATGATGACGCGGGGTGTTGATAGACCGCCGCGACCGAACGCAGCTCCACCACCACTACCACCACCCCCACCACCACCTCCACCACCGCCTCCGCCTCCACCGCCACCTTTGGGGAGTGCGGAGACAAAAGGGGATAAGGAGATGAGGAGATGAAGAAGGACGGGTGGAGATGGGGTGCGAATTGAAGTTGGGGGTGTCTTGCTCATGACTTTAAGTTGAAGATGTAAAAAACGACCTTGTTTGTTAAGATTTGATGCTTGTGTAGAGTAACTTGATGAGGGGAGATGGGGCAACATGTAAGGCCTTTTTAAATGGACCGCCGTCATTCATGACTTTAGTCTTGGCGAACCGCCTTCACGTATTTTTTGTTGTTGTCGTGCGCTTTTCCTAATCAAAAAAATCAGTGATGCAAGACTGGATCCTTGTTGAGGCCCAGTCTATAAAACAATTCTGCTTCTGGAATTATGATCCTCACAGCCTCAATGCACGAACAGTCTGGAAAGGAAGTAAAATAACCCAGAACTCCATATCGAGATAAGCGGTTGCACGGCTACATGAACACGCACGTTCAAGGCCTTTGTCTATAACTTTAATTCCAGTCGTCTCTCTCTCGCATTTCCTGTAATTATAGATGTCAAGTTTTGGTTTTTAAAGATATTGAAAAGTTTGTACAAGGCAACGGCACAGCCATCGTCTTCCGCTCTCTTGCGTTCAATCACAGACTTTACTTTAACGCATCCTTGGTCGGAACGAAATCTGATGTGCCAGTACAGCAAAAACAAAGCACTGCCAACAATTGAAAGCGTATAAATATCATTTGGATTAAGACTCGAGCATTTGTTCTGCGATCATTGTCAATGACCAATGTAATAGTGGTGTTCCTCCTTGGATCATTGTCGACGACAAAATTACTAGTAGCGCTGTCCCTGATCCCAGTGTACCCGAAGTAATTACGCAACGTGCGATCATGCAATGAAGGTTTTATTAAGAGATCAAATATAAGAATATCACATTAAATATCGATAAAAATGCATATGAGAGTTTAAAAACATAAAGTCGAAAAGATTATAACGTTATGCATTATCAGACTGTTTCTGCATCTTCTTCCTCCACACGTAATAAACCGCCCCCCCAACAACCCCAAAAAAGACCACAACCGCCACCACAATCCCAGCAATCACACCCCCACTCAACCCTTTATCTAAAGGTTTCAACAACGCCAACTCCTCCGTCGTCCTCACATACTTAAACTTGCAATCCCGATAATCAGCCTGCACAGTCCCATCCCCCCCAAAATCATACCTCCCCGATTTACTGTTACCAACAGAATCCTTGGGTGGACCAATGACAAGATATGAACGGCCTTGGGATTCACAATCACATGTGGTGGTGGAGGACCCGACTGGTCGGAATTCCCAGGATTGAGCGGATTCTTGGGGTCGGTCGAGATGGATGAGGTTGAGGAATTGACCGCATTCGGAGATGCAGCGGTCTGGAAGTGTTTTGTTGGAAAAGTGGTTCGGGAAGGTGCAGTAGATGCCGCCGTCATTGGAGATTGCGACGTATGAGCCTGTGAAGTTTCTTGCTCCTGATGCCATAGTTGATTTGTGCTATGAAGAATGGTGCCTTGGGGTGAAGGTAGTTTCTTTGCTTTTATTTGCTTTAATAGAGAAACTTTGGGCCATTTTATGCAACGGTAGGTTACCTCAAGACTTGGCCCTGTCGGGTACATGATGATACATCAAAGGTAGGTCCCAGCCTTGTCAAGTTGTCGTCCTTCAAAAGACATTTTTACTATGCCTTGAACTGCAACACTTAAATCAAAGACTTGATGTGTGCACCCGCCACCATAAATGGCTTCAACATGACCTACCATAGCCTCATCAGTTTATGTCGGGGGGGGGGTTACGGATACTTTATGTCATAGCCGACGCTCAGCTGGAACGCAAATGTACTTTTGGAATCCCGACATGAGGTTGGATCGGCCGTCCACAAAGACACCACGAGTTTCACCATCAAAGTTAGACTTTGACGATTACAAAATTAGACCATTATGGACTTATCTTTTGAACGTACATTTGGCTTAGCATGCAGTATTATTTATAAAATTGGTTACTTATAATATTCTATTCTATTGAACTGTAGATGGCGCATGAGTCATGATGCTCAATGAGGAATAGCGGCAAATTTACACGTCGTGTGTTTCTATTATAGTCCGAGCGTTAACGCTTTGCAATCACTGAGTAAGACTATTGATTCACGGTAGCCAACGTCGTAGATTGCGTCAAACCAGTCACTTATATAGGAGCCAACGCCGTCGATTGCGGTTAGTTCTTGGGCAAACTGGTCAATTCCATACTTGCGGGATCTCCAAGTACCTCGTTCTAATTCAAAAAGTTTTAGCGAGGTCGACATTGAGTTTATATACCTTTGACGCCTCGATATCAGCGATCCGTTCAGCCTCTTTACGACGCTTAGCGTCTCTCCAACAACCCCACGCGATGTTTCCAACAAAGATGACGCAGGCTAATGTGATGAGGAGGATGCCGAGTGCAGTGCGGGACGCCGCGAATGAGATGCGTAAGGAAGACATTATAAGGGTGGTTGGTTGTTTAAAGTGGGTTGAGGTGACGGCGTGTTGTTATATACTGGTGTTATTGTGATGTTTTTATATTCGCGCGAATTTATAAACAAGCAGATGAAGATGGGGAAAGACGTGTGGGCGGCGTTAAAAACTTAAAATGTAATTTATAAGGCTATACAAGGGCGAAAAGAGCCTTGATTGAGATGCGCGCGTGGCGGCTGACCAGGGCTTTTTGCAGGATAACCGAGACAGACGCTGATGGTCTTTTGAACTCTGAGTGCTCTCTGGCACACTCTGGCGCATGTATGGTATAATTGAGACTGCGTGCTAATAAGGTTGAGTTAGAACTAAATGAAAATAAAACGGAAAGTAAAGTTAAGCTATGGAAAACTATTCCTGGTTATGATAACGGGTTTAACACCACATCAGAAATAAATAAGGGACATATAGGACTTTCAATTTCAATTTCAAAGCCTAACTAACCTCAATGAAGGATTTATATCCTCACGCACCATCGATCACCTATTCGCAAACCCCGCATACTCAGTATGTAGACGGACTTTCACAATCGAATTATAACATGACTTATCCCCGCCACATCCCTTCTCTAGCACACTCACAGTTCCGTCGATCTGGCATCCAACACAACCATATATTCCCCAGCCGCAGGTGAGGTTTATCCACCGAGAAAGCGGTTTTTCCGGTTCGCATATATCACCCACGTTGTATTCTGCTACGTTATAGTGGAGGCGTCCATTCGATTGTTTTAAACAGTTGTAGGAAGGTGTGGTTTGGCGGGACTACAAACCGTAGTCTGCGTGGAGAGGTGGAGATGCGATCACACTATAATCGCCGTAGACCTTGGAGTTATAGTTTTTACTAATGAGTGTAAAGACCTCTTACAGAATCCATCGACCAGTAAGAGGAACGGACAATGGGAAATGTAAATAACAACATCAATGAAATGAGATCAAAGAATCAAAGATTGAAAAATATAATAGGTGTTGGTATCAAGATGTGGTATGAGCTCAGGAGGAGGAAGCAGTTGCTTGAAAGAGACGGCAGAGCCTATAAAATAAAGCCAGATGAAATAACGGAACTTGCAGATAAAGCAATACCGTTGATGTCTTGAAAAGATGCTTGGTCAGAGCAAAGCCTTTCCCTTAATCAGATCAGGGCAAGGGTGAAGGCGTAGTTAGGTTTGACGAGGAGTGGTAGTTGTGTAAAGGAGGAAGAAAAACATTTTATTTCGTATGCAATCAAGAAGGGTTGATCCATCTTCTTGCTGATGAGGTTGAGGCAGATAGGAGGGGATTGAACACTCTACCATTAAAAGCAAGGGAAAGAATGTAGGAAACGGATGAAGCGATCATAAATCGCCGGCATGCGATCAAAAGCAATAGAAAATAAAAACTTTAGAAGCCATATGAAGGTAGTTTCAAGTCTGCGGATGGCCAAGAATGGGGGTCAAAGGATAAGAGAGATGATGGCTGTTGAGGGGTCAAAGAGTGTGAGATGATTGAACGGTGAGAGTTCTCATCGAATTATGTGCGG
Source organism: Chytridium lagenaria (assembly GCA_025449115.1). NCBI lineage: Eukaryota > Fungi > Chytridiomycota > Chytridiomycetes > Chytridiales > Chytridiaceae > Chytridium > Chytridium lagenaria. The sequence continues at coordinate 33,187 of JAHLKC010000048.1, forward strand.
TGTATTTGGTGGTCAACATCGATTCGGCACGCTTCAAAGTACATCCATAGTCTCGCTACCCACGAAAGGATCACGGCAAGCGTTGAATCCCTTGCACTTGCCGCCGTTCGTCACTCGGACATCATGCTGGCGATTAGTAAAAAAATAAAAATGCGGCTAAATTTTTTTTTTTTACAGTTTTGGAAGCTTGCTTGATTGAGTAGTACGCGAATTCGCAATTATGGCGCGAGTTCAAGGGCAAACGAAATGGGTAAATTGTACGCAAGCAAACACAACGTCGACCGATACGTCAAAGATTGGAGACGTCTGTAAAGAAAACGAAAGGAAGACGGGGCCAACTCGTCAATAGCATGCTGTTTTATATGACCAGGAGTAATTAAATGTTCCCTCTCGTCAAGTCTTTTTTTGTTGAAAGTAAATATTTCACTTTTAATTTTTGCATTCAGAAATATTCTTGAAAAAACAAAAGTAAGCGATTGACAGAATATACACGTGCTTTATAATATGTATACTGTACATGGATAATTCTTAACATGGTGAATATGTCAACGCTGTGGAGATATTATTCATATTCATATTATTTAATATTATTTATTATTTGTATTGGTGATGTATTATTCGTGGTCTACTCTGTGGGTTTGAAGGCAGTGAATAAAGTATTATTCATCAAATATATATTATTAATAGTAAAAGTTATACAAAAGAACAAGAAAAAAAACCCCACCTTTCTCTACTTTTGAAATCTATTGCCTTTTTAAGAATAGTTACACAACGGCTGGTGGAAAATAAATAATAAACAAATAAATAACAAATGCTTCGCGTTGATTAATTATTAATAATGTTGAATGATAAAAAAATATATTATAAACATAATAGGTGAATAACTTTTTTTTATCTTCCTCTTCTGTTTATTTATTTATTTCTTATTTCTATAATTAAAATAAAAATATATCCGCTCTTCTCACCACCCACTATAGTAATAAATAATATTATTTCAAAAAAACTATAAATATCGACATTCTCACCCCTCGTCCATTCATCCATCCGTCCATTCACACCCCCACCCCACCCCTCACAACCTCATATAAACACAAAGGATGCTCTTCAAAAAGGTCATCGCCTTTGCGTCCCTCGCCATCACTACTGGTGTCTCTGCCTCTGGACTCAAGTTCAGGGGTGCATCAAACCCCAACCCCAAGCTCGACAACACCTACTTGCTCGAGTTTGACGCTGGTCAGTCATTTTTATCTGTTGGCAGCCTGTTTTTCATGCATCCTCCAACGATCATCATCTTCAACCATCATTGTCTCTAAACCTTGTTTATCATGGCTGACACTATCTCCTCTCTTTACTGTAAAAGGTGTCAATGCTGTCGAGACCGTCAAGACTGCCCTCGCCGCTCAGGGAATCACCGATGTCACATCCGTACCGAGATCAACAACAAGTTCTTTAACGGTGTTTCCTTCCACATTGGCGCCGAGCATGGTACGCTCCTTTTTCTCCTTTTAATCCATTCAAGCTTGACGTTCTTTCTGTTTCTATGGGGACTGATCATACATCATCACTTTTTCTCAATCAACAGACGAGAGCGTCGTTGCTGCCATCCCCAAGGCCAAGGAGTTGTTCTATGTCCACAAGATCAACTCTCCGGAGCCCGTCGCCGCTACCGAGGGTGCTCCCCTGTTCACCCCCGAGTCGATCCACTCTCTCACTGGTGTGAACGACGCCCGTAACAAGCTCGGTCTCACTGGAAAGGGCATCAAGGTTGCCATCATTGACACTGGTGTGTTCTACCAGCACGCCGCCCTTGGTGGTGGCTTTGGACCTGGAAAGAAGGTTTGTCTCATTCCTATCCAGCCAGCAAAACCTCTTTCATCCCACCGCATGCCAAACCTCTTTCATCCCACCGCATGCCAAGATTGCTGATCTTTTTTTTTGTTATTACTTTAACTTCTATAAAAAGGTTGCTTACGGATGGGATCTTGTCGGTGACGATTACGATGCCTCCAACAACAACCTCAAGCCCGATGCTGACCCCACCGATAACTGTTCTTCTAGCAGGTAGATTAGCCAAACCTTACTTCCTTCCTATTCTCTTTCTTCATTTTACTTTCCTCACTTACTAACATTTAACTTGTTTTTTTTTTCTTAACAGTCACGGTTAGTCATTCTTCTCCTTCCTGACCATCATCGTTACCCTCCCATTGACCATCTGCTTTGTTGTCATCCTTGACCTTCCCACTGCCCCTTTCCTTTTTTGCGATATGCGGCGCGTCTCCAAAATGGCGATCTTGTCTGCGTGCACTTTGTGTAACAATTGGCAAAGCTTGGCTTTTTGGTTGACAAGTCCTCTCTCGCTTTTCTCGCTGGACTAAACTTGACCCGAACCGTAGTCACCCATCTGACCACCGCCTAACCCATTATCTCTACTTTTTTACCCGTAATAACAGGTACTCACGTTGCTGGTATTGTTGGTGCGGATGCCAGGTCCATCTCTGACCCCGCTTACGCTTCTGACATTCCCTTCACTGGTAAATATGTTGTTTCCTTCTTCTGCTATAGACAAAGCCTTTATTTTTCTTTTGTTCACTCAAAACAAATCTATTTCGATCGTCTCACTCAAACTAAATCTATTTTCTTCCTTATTTTGTAAAAGGTGTCGCCCCCGAAGTCACTTTGGGTGCCTACAGGGTTTTCGGCTGTGGTGGTGGAGGTACCTCTACCGACGTTATGACCCAGGCCATCTACATGGCTGCCGCTGATGGCGCTGATGTGATCAACTTGTCCATCGGTGGTGGACCCGCTTACGCAGACTCGTAAGAGCATTTTTTTTTTTCCTTTGGCATAGACGTGCTTCTTCCTTTGTTGATCTTAACCAAACCTTTAATAGACCCGATGCCGTTGCCGCTACCCGTGTCGGTGAGATCGGTCACTTTGTCTTTGGGTCCAATGGTAACGAGAGAGCAAGGTATCTTTGCTGGTGGATCCCCTGGTACCGCTGAAGGTGGTTTTGGAGTGGCATCTTTCGAAACTTGAAGCGCCAAAGCCATTCTTGAACGTTGCTGGTGGTGAATACAGCTACTATCTTGGTGGTAACAATGGAAACTTTGATTTTGGCAAGGAGTACGATGTGATTGTCAATGACATGACTGCTGATGAGACTGACAAGCAAAACGATGGTTCAACCCCTTCCACCGTTAACGCTAGTGAGTTACTTATCCCCATTTTAAATTACGCTGTTCATTATGGACTAAATACTAACTTTCCGTTCACTTTTTTTCCTCTTGCAACTTTAGCTGGCAAGGCTCTTTTGATCCGTTGGGGAGATACCGCCTTTGGTGGTTCTGCCCGTCGTTGCAACACCGCCGCTGCTGGTGCCGTCGCTTGCATTCTCTACGCCAACACCGAATCTGTGCCAAACATTGCCGGATCCGCTCTCATCCCCTCCCTCGCCACGGACCGTGCTGCTGGTCAGGCTATTATTGCCGCCATCAAGGCCGGTCAGACCCCAAGATTGTCGTCAGCCAGGCTCTTCGTCTCTTCAAGAACCCCACTGGTGGCTCCATTTCTACCTTTTCCTCCCTGGTCTCGACCAGGAACTCCAGATCAAGCCTGATTTCGGTGGTATCGGTGGTGGTCTTCTCCACCATCTCCAAATTCTCTCAAGGTGACTCTAGGACCCCTTACCGTTCGCTCTCTGGTACCTCCATGCCTCCCTTACGCTGCTGGTGTTGCTGCTCTCGTTCTTCAGGCTTACGGTCGCAACCGTCCCACCTTTGACCAGCTCCGCACTGCCCTTCAAAACTCTGCTAACCCTCAGAAGAAATATGGCACCGACTTGATCGACTCTGTCGCCTACCAGGGTGCCGGTCTCATTAACGCCTACGGCGCAATCACCACCAAAACTGTCGTTTACCCCTCCCGTCTCGCCTTCAACGACACCAAGAACACTGCCCAACACTACGAGCTCACCGTCACCAACAAGGCCACCGTTGACATCTCCTACACCGTTAAGCACCAACCCGCTCTCCTCGTCACCCCTTCACCGCCGGTGACGACTCTACCCTCACCGCCGATGAACAAACCTACACCGCCGACTACGCCTCCATTCTCTTCTCCCGCAACAACGACCGTGTCCCATCCCTCGAGTTTACCCTCAAGGCCGGTGCATCCCATTCCTTCAACGTCCACGTCCAGCCCCCAGCAAACGCCATCGCCGGTCTCTACCCCGTCTACTCTGGCTACATTGTCGTCTCTGCTGGTGAGCAAAAACTCGCCTCTGTCCCTTACGCTGGTCTCGTCGGTGACTGGAATCCACCCATCTGGTCCCGCACTTCCGCCAAATTTGACACTGTCCTCCCCTCGCCGCCGGTGGTCTTGAGGAACTCGGTATCCCTGTCGCCGAAAACGCTACCGCTTCCACTGGTCTCTACGCCTTTGATTCCGGTTTCACCCCCTCGTCGCCAACACCAACCTGAACCTCACCACTGGTGCCATTGTCCTCCCCGTTGTCTCCACCACCTCCCGCATCGGTCGCATCGAAGCCTTCTACAAGGGTAAAGACTGGAAATCCCTCGCCGCTCTCGGTATCAAGCGTGAAACCTCCCTCTACCTTTTCGCCGAAATGGCGCTCAGCCTCGACCCCGACTCTACTGGCGCCATTGTCCCCACGGATGGTTACACTCTCCTTCAACACCCTCCAGAGAAACTCCCCCACAGGGACAGAGAATTACCAAACCCACCGCGTTCATCTGGACTGGACGTGTCATCTCCAACGCTACCGGTGAGAGCGCGCAGAGCGTCAAGCTCCCTGCTGGGCCTTATCAGGTTCGGTTCACGGCATTAAAGCATTTGGACGTGTTGGGTCGCCTGTTGGGAAGAATGACTGGGATACCATCTTTTCGCCTACTTTTAACGTTGTTTATTAGATGGGATTTTGACCTCTTTTTTTTGCCTCTGGTTTGCCCTCTTTTTTTTTTATTGCCTTTTGCTTTACCCGTGTTTTTGGGGGCAGGCAGTGCTTGTGCTTTAGATTATTATGCCTCTTAAGATTATGTAGAAGTGGAAAATAAATACAGTTTTTATTGTTGTTTGATTGTTGGAGTGATATTGTTGTATTGGGGTTTAATAATAAAGTTTCTGCTAGTTGTCAATGATTGTAGGTCAAAACGTGCCATTCGTGGCGGTCAATGAGTTATCCGATCAAATGCTTAAGTTTTTGGATTAACGCTCAATGATGTTATTGAATGTTTAATAAATACGATAGTCCTTTAATTCACAAGTACTTCACTCATAGCTTAAATCTTCACCCCTTAAAAGGTAAAAAGCGCTGAGAACTACTCCAAAGTTTTTCTTGAAGCTCTGACCCAAATAGGTAATCGATGGTGTGTGAGGAACACAAATACTTCGTTGCAGTTACTTAGGCTTCAAAATTAAAACTAAAGTCCTTTATGCCCCTTTTATTTCCGATGTTATAAAATCCCTTATCGGAACATGTTTCCATACCTTTAACTTTACGTACCGTTCCGTGTTTCACCTACTTCTAAACTCAAACCTTATTAACACGCAGTCTCACTCCCATACATGCGCCAGAGTGTGCCAGAGAGCACTCAGAGTTCAAAGATCATCAGCGTCTGTCTCGGTTATCCCTGCAAAAAGCCCTAGTCAAGCCACACGACGCCTATCCCAAAATCAAGGCTCTTGTGGTGACAGTAGCCTTGTTATAGCCTTTTTAGGAAGGTAGAAAGATTTCGAAAAAATTGCTTTGAACTCTACAATTTTAAGTTTTTAACGCCGCCCACACTTCTTCATCCTTGATTATAAAATAGCGGGAATAAAAAATCACGATAATTCCTCCACTATAAAACAACATACCCTTCACCTCACCTACTTTTAACGACCAACCCATAATGTCTTCCTTACGCATCTCATTCGCCGGCGTCCCCGCTCCCCTCGGCATCCTCCTCATCACATTAGCCTGCGTCATCTTTGTTGGAGGATCGCGTGGGTTGTTGGAGAGACGCTAAGCGTCGTAAAGAGGCTGAACGGATCGCTGATATCGAGGCGTCAAAGGTATAAGAACTCAATGTCGACCTCGCTAAAACTCTTTGAATTAGAACGAGGTACTAGGGGATCCCACAAGTATGGAATTGACTAGTTTGCCCAAGAACCCACCGCAATCGCCGGTGGTGGCTCCTGTATAAGTGACTGGTTTGACGCAATCGACGACGTTGGCTTCTGTGAATCATCAAGTACCTTTACTTCCATTGCAAAGCCTTAACGCTTGTTACCCGTAAAGTCACAGCACCTGTAAATCTCTACTTCTTTTGTCCGTGCTCTCATTTTATAATTATTCCTGTTTTTTTGTTTATAAATATCTCATAAAGTCATGTAATAAAGTGTTTTTGCATATGATTCGGTGCTAGAAATAGCTAATATCGCTTAATTTAAAGGATAAGGAAAGGGGGAACAATAAAGAATAACACGGTATTTTCTATTCTGCTAACATGTTTAGCGAACCCAAATTCACCATCCAACCCTGTTCATAACTTCATAAATCGTTTTTCGATGTTTAAAAGTGTAAAGTCTCGGCAGGAATATGCATCCCATGTTAAAAACGATTAGCCTCTTTGCGTTGTATTGACTTCCCATAGGTGACGATAACAACGTTCCAGCGTCTTCCTGGAGTTTGCGCCGTCGTTTACCGCATGGTGGTTCCTTCTGCATGTGGATCACCATCAAAACAACACCACCAGATGGAATCATTTCCTTGTAGAAACGCCTCGTCAATACCACGGCTGTTACTAGTTTGCTGTGTCGACTTTGTTCTCATGCAAGGATTCACATTCGGTGTTTCTTTTCCATCCGCATGTAACCGGTTTGCTGTGACGATGTTTATTCGTCCGTATTGATCATATCCTATGTGCAAACGAATAAGAAGGCGTGTTTTTTTTGAGTATTTAGTAAATTAGCAGAAAGCAATCGCATGGTAAGGTTTTGGTCGTTATAAAAACAACTAGTTAGCCACATTTGTTCTCTGACGGTTTCTGTTCTGTTTTGTGTTGTCGTTTGTTTTTTCAACGTTATCGTCTGATGCTCAGAAAAACTTCATACCATTTTGAGCTTTCGCAATACTAATAAGTAACCATTTTCAAAAATAATACTGCATGCTAAGCCAAATGTACGTTCAAAGACAAGTCCATAAATGGTCTAATTTTGTTATCGTCAAAGTCTAATTTTGTTATCGTCAAAGTCTAACTTTGATGGTGAAATTCGTGGTGTCTTTGTGGACAGCCGATCCAACCTCATGTCGGGATTCCAAAAGTACATTTGTGCTCAAGAGCGTTCGGCTATGACATAAACTGATGAGGCTATGGTAGGTCATGTTAAAGCCATTCAAGGTGGCGGGTGCACACGTCAAGTCTTTGAGTCAAGTTGTGGGTTGCAGTTCAAGGTTTGGCACTTAAGTAAAAAAAATGTCTTTTGACGGATGACAACTTGACAAGGCTGGGAGCTACCTTTGATGTACCCGACAGGGCCAAGTCTTGAGGTAACCTACCGTTGCATAAAATGGCCCAAAGTTTCTCTTTTAAAGCAAACAAAAGCAAAGAAACTACCCCACCCCAAGGCACCATCCCACATACCACAAATCAACTATGGCATCAGGAACAAGAAACTTCACAGGCTCGTACGTCGCAACCTCCAATGACGGCGGCATCTACTGCACCTTCCCGGACCACTTTTCCAACAAAACACTTCCAGACCGCTGCATCTCCGAATGCGGTCAATTCCTCAACCTCATCCATCTCGACCGACCTCAAGAATCGCTCAATCTGGAATTCCGACCAGTCGGGTCCTCCACCACCACATGTGATTGTGAATCCCAAGGCCGTTCATATCTTGTCATTGGTCCACCCAAGGATTCTGTTGGTAACAGGTAAATCGGGGAGGTATGATTTTGGGGGGATGGGGACTGTGCAGGCTGATTATCGGGATTGCAAGTTTAAGTATGTGAGGACGACGGAGGAGTTGGCGTTGTTGAAACCTTTAGATAAAGGGTTGAGTGGGGGTGTGATTGCTGGGATTGTGGTGGCGGTTGTGGTCTTTTTGGGGTTGTTGGGGGGGCGGTTTATTATGTGAGGAGAAAGAAGATGCAAAAACAGTCTGTTAATGCTTAACCTTATGATCTCTTTGATATTATGTTTTTTTTAAACTCTCACATGCATTTTTATCGATATTTAATGTGATATTTTATATTTGATCTCTTAATAAAACCTTCATTGCATGATCGCACGTTGCGTAATTACCTTTCCTTCCCTTCGGCCCTTCGGGTACACTGGGATCAGGGACAGCGCTACTAGTAATTTTGTCGTCGACAATGATCCAAGGAGGAAACCACTATTACTTGGTCATTGACAATGATCGCAGAACAAATGCTCGAGTCTTAATCCAAATGATATTTATACGCTTTCAATTGTTGGCAGTGCTTCGTTCTTGTTGTATTGTGGCACAACATATGTCGTTCCGACCAAGGATGCGTTAAAGTAAAGTCTGTGATTGAACGCAAGAGAGAGCGGAAGACGGTGGCTGTGCCGTTGCCTTGTACAAACTTTTCAATATCTTTAAAAACCAAAACTTGACATCTATAATTACAGGAAATGCGAGAGAGAGACGACTGGAATTAAAGTTATAGACAAAGGCCTTGAACGTGCGTGTTCATGTAGCCGTGCAACCGCTTATCTCGATATGGAGTTCTGGGTTATTTTACTTCCTTTCCAGACTGTTCGTGCATTGAGGCTGTGAGGATCATAATTCCAGAAGCAGAATTGTTTTATAGACTGGGCCTCAAACAAGGATCCAGTCTTGCATCATGATTTTTTTGATTAGGAAAAGCGCACGACAACAACAAAAAATACGTGAAGGCGGTTCGCCAAGACTAAAGTCATGAATGACGGCGGTCCATTTAAAAAGGCCTTACATGTTGCCCCATCTCCCCTCATCAAGTTACTCTACACAAGCATCAAATCTTAACAAACAAGGTCGTTTTTTACATCTTCAACTTAAAGTCATGAGCAAGACACCCCCAACTTCAATTCGCACCCCATCTCCACCCGTCCTTCTTCATCTCCTCATCTCCTTATCCCCTTTTGTCTCCGCACTCCCCAAAGGTGGCGGTGGAGGCGGTGGTGGAGGTGGTGGTGGAGGTAGTGTTATTGGTGGTGGAGTTGCGGTCGGTCGCGGCGGTCTACCACCACGCAGCATCATCATCTTCGTCAGCGTCTTATCCTCTGTTCTCTTCGTGGCTGCCATCATCGGTCTCACCTGTTACTTTAGACAAAAACACATATTGGCATCCACCAACACGTCGTTACCCGCTTCCACCAACAACGCTACCAACACGTCGTTACCCGATTCCACCAACAACGCTACTCGCCGGGATTACGAGGATGCTATGGTGTGGCAGATGAAGAATCCAACGAGTTCGAATAGGGTGGTGGTGGAGAGGGATGTGGAGGAATTGAAAAGATTCGGGAATTCGGAGGGATGGAGGCTGTTGGGAACTGAAGGGGTTCAGGAACATATGAATGAGAAACTTGGCCAGGTGGTCAAATTCATGACACCAGGAAAACCATAAGCTTGCTGTCAAGACTTCCCTTTTACTTTGATTCAAGTAAACCTGGACGGTCTTATTATTACTACGAGGTGAGTTTGTTTTTTTAAAAAGAATCGTTGAATACAGGGGTTTAACGATTTTTGTTTGTAACAGGTTACGATTCGAGAGTTGAGCAAAGGTACCGTGGTTTCAATTGGATTGGCAACAAAACCATACCCTCCCTTCCGTCATATTGGCTGGAACCGCCACTCTGTCGGCTACCACTCTGACGATGGTAAATATCCAGTTTCGTCCATTCCAACTTAATTTCAACATCACTTTTCCTAACGCTCGTTTTTCGTTAGGCCGCGCATTCCAAAACGACCCTAAAGGCGGCCGCATCTATTCCAGACGCTACTCCACCAACGACACCATAGGATGCGGGTACGACCACTCGGTGGTCACGTCTATTACACTCGAAACGGGGTGTTGATTGGAAATGCCACGGTTCATGCTGATTTTCATGATTATCATGTTGCGGTTGCTGCTGATGGGCCTTGTGAGATGGTGGTGAATGTTGGGGGTCGCGCTTTTGCTTTTGAGGCTGCGAATCATGATGGGGGGATGAAATGCTGATGGTTGTCGTGAATTGGCCATATATACCCTGGTCACATATATTCGGAGTCTTTTTTTTGCTCTGTGATTTATCCTCATTGAACATCATAATTCTTAATTGTGCACTATTTTAATATTAATATATCTCATTCGTAGTCATGGTATTTTACTTTTTAATTTTCAACTTTTCCACTGTAGTCATTCTAATAAAAGGAATTCATCCACTATTTCACACCTTCAAAACCATTCCAAAAGTATTGAGCTTCAATCAATATACTGTTTACGATATTTGGCAAACATGAACTTTTTGACATTCCATCTTTCATGCTGTACTTTGCGCTCGTTCTGTCTCTACAACCCTCGTACACAGCTGCACCCGGGCATCAACTTTAACAACATCGAATTTGGGTTTAACTCTTAAGTATCGTCGATTGATGTGATGTATTTCAGGGATACGCTCAACATGAAGATGAGATGATAATAAAAACGAAACAATATTCCATTTGCTTCAAAGTATGGCATCGATCAGGATATAAGTAACATATGTATTTCAGGAATACGCTCAACATGAAGATGAGAAGAAATTAAAAAAACAGAGAAGAAAAAAACACACAGACGAGTTGGTAGGGTGTGGGGAAAAAACCAATCATAACTTGATACTCTCTCCATACAACGCAATCAACACCATAACCAACCACCCAACCCACAACCCCAAATGTTGCGCCAAAACCCTCGTCCAACTAAAAGGATGAAATCTCACTCGCCTTCAAAGTGAACTTTGACTTGACCTTCACCTCCTTCTCGTCCTCACCAGTCTTGCTTTCTTCATTGCACGTGACAATGGAATGCACATTGGTGAGTTCAGGGAGAAGGTCGGCCATGGCTATGTAGAGGAAGACACCGGCGGCGATGGAGAGGATGGTTTCTTGGGCGGTGGAGAGGGATGGAGTGGAGGAGACGAGGATGCCGATGGCCATACCGATGAAGGCGGAGAGGTTGGAGGCGGCGTTGAGGAGGGCGGCACGGACGGCGGTGAAACCAGAGGAGTAGAGGATAGCATAGTCGGCGAGTTCGTGGGGGAGTTCATGCTGTGAGGGGATTAAAAAAAGTTTTAGTTGAGCGTGGATGGAATTGGGTGATGAGAAGAATGGAGGTATGAGGATGGAGTCATTACCAGTAAGACGGCCATGGAGGTGGTGACGCCGAATTTTGTGCTGACGCAGAAGGATGCACCGATGGCGAGTCCGTCAACAAAGTTGTGCAAGGTGTCGCCAACCAAGATCAAGATGGCCACAGGTCTCACGCTCTGAATTTCCTCCCAGAGAGTCATTTTCTTGATCTCCTTCTTATCTCCATCGCCATCCAAATGCGAGTGATGGTCGTGATTCTCGGAATGCGCATGAGCCATGGTGGAATGCGAGTGCCCATGCTGATGGGACGTGTTCTTGTGGACACGCTTGGAATGGATGTAACGAAGGAATTGCTCAGCGCTCCAAAAGAGGTAGATGAAGGCGTAGACTTTGGACATGACGAACACGTACCAGTATTCTTCAGTGTAGTTGATGGCTTGACCGCCGTGATCGTGTTCACCACTGTGCATGTGGAGTTTCAGGATCTCTGGGATGAGATGGAGCAAGGAATCGGCGATCAAGGTTCCTGCACCCAACGCGATGAGGAAGGAGAGGAGGAGGTCAGCGGTGAATGGGTTTGAGCGGAGGAGAGGGACAAAGACAATGCCAATCATGCAGATGAGAGTGACGATGGTGATGGCGATGATGGAGTAGAGCCAGGTGAAACCCACAGAGGGTTTGGAGGATCTGGAGGCTTCGGCGGTCGCGTTGAAGGAAAAGACTTTGGTTTTGCAGAGTTTCGCAGCGGAAGCGTAGACGAGACCAGGGGACATGCGTTCGAATTGGGTGCGGTTCAGACCGCGGGTGGTGTTGAAGCCGTAGATGGTCATGAGGTCGAAAGGGAGGAGACACTGATATTTGTAAAAGAGTAGATGAACAATATTGTGAGAACATATTTGGGATGATGTATTTTAAGAAGAGATGAGATGTTATGACTTACGGGGTCGAATGCAGTCGAGTTGGTCTGCCGTCTCGCAATCCTCAACTCTTCATGACGTTTCGAGAACTTTGCCATCCCATGATCATGACCCTCATGCGAGTCTGCAGCTTCACCAGTATTGGCAGGAATGATACCCATGGACTGGTACACCTCGACAAGGTTATCGAGAGACCAAGACGCGAGCCGAGCCAGCGCCAGAGCCATAGGTGGCAAAGATGTCGGCTGTGAAATCTGCGGGCTTGAAGGTGAGGGCTACTGGGTTGAGGACGTGTTCAACAATGATGGTGCCTGATGGAGATGATTCGCCGTGGTTGTGACCTTCGTGAGAGTCGCCCTCGGCGGCATGTACGGGTGAGATGTGGAGAGTGAGGAGGGCGAGGGTGAATGCGAGGATGGCTGTAATGGAGGCATGGAATTGTCAGGTTAGTAAAAAAAAAAATTAAGGTTTTGAGTGCCTTTGAGGTCAAGGGTGAATACCCAAGGAGAAAGGGGTCGGAGGATGGTGAAGGACATGCGATGGAGAGAGAGAGAGAGAATAGAGGCAAGAATGGGTTAAGATAGCCTTGAGGGTGAGTGATAGAGGGAGGATAAATGTCATAGAAGGATGGATGGATGATGAAGCATGAAAGAGCATCGGACAGGAGGCAATGCTGTAATGTAAGAAGTAGGATGTCCATTCTCATAAAGTGAGCACAGTGAAGAAGGACATGTCATGTATGGGAATGGGGATGTAGGGATGTATATCAGCAGTCTCAGCAAGCATGGGAGTGAAATGTATGCACTCAAAAACGCTACGATACATACCCATTATCCGACCTAGTGATGAGGATGATGTTGATGATGATGATGATGCTGATGATGTTCTTGCAGAGCCCGTCGTCATTGCTAATAGCTGCATTCTGATACCCTCTCTGTTTTTTCTTTCTCTTGGAGATGTTGAGGGGACAGCGGGGAAGTGAAGTAAATAGGAAATGAGGGTGTGGGTTTTGTATAATAAAAAAAAGGGAAAAGAGAAGTATGGAGAGAACCCTCCTGGTTGATTTATCCCTTTGGAAATTATTTTTTCGATTTCAAATTTTATGATTTATTTTTATTTTACAAAGAAAGGATTTGTATTACCGTCTCTGTCTTCCTCCTCCTTCCCTTCTCCTTCTTTTTCATTTTCTTCTTCCTTTTTCTTATTCTTGTTGAACCTGTTTGACACAAGAAAACGCGTCCTCCGTTATACTTATATACTATAGAAATACACAAATTAATTAACTAATAATTACGTGTAGAATAAATGAGATTAACGCGTAGAGTTATAAGAAGGACGCGTTGACCAATGATATATATAATATGCATGCCCATGAAATAAATTTTATGCAGATCGATAAAACAGTGAGTACCTTTTAGGTGAGGAGGGAGGGGGATGCTTGTGTGCATTTTGAGTTTGTAGGAATTCCTATTAAAGAAATATCATGTCGCAATAATCAACCAATAAGAATACATCGGAGTATTATTTTAAATTAAGATTACAATGATGGTAGTACAGACAACTCTTTTTCTTAATAATAGGGCAATGGACGGGAGGACCTTGCTGGTCGTGCATGTGTACATGGGTATTAATATTTAACAATAAATTACTTAATGTTTAGGGCTGATAAGGGAGAAATGAGTGACAAGTTGATGAAAAAATAAAGTCCTCAAAAATCCATGTTTTCAAATAATAATTATTATTAATTGATTATTACATATTATTCTGTAATTTCAGTATAGACGAGAACCCTCCAGTTTATTATCAAAACGACAAAGAAAGAAAAAGAAAAAAGAAAAAAAAAAGGATAACTTTATATTTTCTCTCAAACATGGTTAAAGAAAGAAAAAAAAAACAACATATAAAAAGGGCCTTCCCCTCCTTTACATGGGTACCCCAAAAGTTAAGGAAGATCAACCTCATCCAACTCATCCCCCCCTTTTACAACCCACATCCAACCAAGACATCATAACCATGCGCTTCTCTATCGCCGCCATCGTTCTTCTTAGCGTCTCATCCGCATCCGCTGCGGTCAACTCCCTCTGTCTCTCAACCTGCTACCGTCAGGCACTCACTACTGCGGGCGGCACCTGCACAGCCTCCCTCACCCTCGACGACCACGAATCCAGGGACGCCTTCCTCTGTGCATGCTCTACCACCTTCTCTGACGCTACCGTTGCGTGTGCTACCACTGCAAGGTGTGCGGACACACCCGCAGAGTTGTTGGCTGAAATCAAGGAACAGTGTGATCACCTTGGAGAGCACGTAAGTCCTGTGTTTTTTTACTCTTGTCGGCCAGATCTGCTATGAATGGCCCACTGCCGTCTTCATTCCACCTTCTTTTCCATACTGACTTTCCATCATCTCCAGTGGAACCCCGACGGCACCCCCAAACCCGTCGAAGGCGAGGACCACTCTGAGCACGAAGGCGAAGACCACGACCACGACCACGACCACGAAGGCGAAGGCCACAACTCCACTCTCCCGGCAACTCGTGTCCGCACCCGTACTTCCACCAAGACCATGGCTCTCCCCACCTCTACCGCCGCTGCAAGCACCACCGCCTCTATCACAACCTCAAGATCCTCTGCTTCTTCCGTTGTTGCCGGTTTCTCTGCTCTTGTTGCGGGTGTCGCTGTGGCAGCTGTTTTGTAAAAAACCTCTTTTCGTTTTTGCTTTTCCTTTTTTTTCGCCCTCGCAAATGATCTCGGTACACAGCACCCCCCACCTTTAAACATTCCAATCCTTGCTTTTCCCGTTATAAATCTATTTAGTGAGCTCTCCTGCATTGTGACGACTCAAAAACACACACTTATACAATAATAAATGCCGACATCGTCTTTCGTAACATTTTATAATTATCGTTCATTTTCAGCACAATTTACGCCTCATTGTCGGCCCACTGCTTTTTTGTGTAGGCCATTTGTCTTTATCAAGCTAGGTCTGGTTCATACACATTAAATAAGTTCATATAATCAAGTGAATGTTAATAATCAAGCGAATGTTAAATGTTATTAGATGTTGTAAAGTCTTCGAACCTGTTCGGCTCTTTCTTTCAATGTACATTAGCGAAACACTTTATGTAACCGCATCCCTCATATAGCCCTCCATTATTAAACCAAAAAAAGAAAAGAAATAAAAAAAGAAATAAAAATAAGTCATGAAAGTAACCAAATTCCAGCCCCGCTCTGGCATCAAGTCAAAGACATAGGTCTCGTCTCCAAAGTCTTGACGGTACTCTCACACTTCTCCTTCTTCCCAAACAACTTTCTCGAATGCTCTCCAACACTCTTCTTCCGCTCCTTCTTTCTCGCATTCAACCAGAAAATGTAAATCAACGCATCCTCAGTCGGCAACGAATGCTGACGTCCCAGAACAACATAAAACCATATGCTCCCTAACATCTTAAACGCATACGTCATCATCGTGATCAGAAACGCTCGAGACACGAGCATCTGTTCTATGATCACCATTGACGATAAAAGCAATAGCGCTATACCGCCCCATATACCCAGGGGGGAGCGGAAAGGCCTAGGAGCATATGGGTGACGAATACGGAAGAGGATGTAAACTATGCCGACGCCAACATAAGTCATCATGGCAGAGAGGATGGTGAGGCTGTTTTTTTCCGGTTAGTCCGGTTCAATATACAAGAAACTTACTCTAACAATACATCCGAGGTACGTGTATCCCTTGCAAAGGTTAAAAACCTAAACAATTTCGGAAAATACAATGAAACCGCGCCATAGCAAAGGCATAAGCACATGAAAACAAGGCAGCCCTCATCGGAATATTCCCCTTGACGGTCGTAAGGGACATGAATTGCGGCAGCTAAAAGAAAGCACAATAGATATCGTCAGTTATCCTTTGGATTCTCATTCAAACAACTCACAAAACCCGCTCTCGATAATGACCATGTCTGCTTTGACGCAGCCCAAAGCATCGCCACCGCATTCGTAATGATGGCCGGGAACATCATGATAAGCCCTGGTGCTTGCATACGATCTCCAAACACATCCTGAAGAACAGTCACCATGGGCCAGACCGAGGTTGCGACAGCTCCTGCACCGGGAGAAGTCAGGACATTAAATATGGAGAGGACGATTCCACAGGCGTATAGGATGCCCCATCCAAGCATGTAGCTCAGTGGAATACTGTAGACGCCATTGATCGCTTCTGTTGAAGCTGCAAAGAGAAGGATTAGAAAAAAAAACGTCGAAATATAAAAAAAGAGATAATATAGAAAAAAACATCAATGCGGATAAAGAAAGGAGAGGGGCGAAAAACATAAACAAAGACTAACCTAAAGCAATGATCTCCACCCAGTAAACCACCAACACGCCCTCGGTATCGCATTCAAAACGCCAATAGTCCCATCCGTGAACAGCAAATTCCCTCCCCTTTCGATCGTCTTTCCCGGCAACGGCATCCCGACAGTAACCTGCGACGGGTCGAATGATTTCACAGCAACGGTGATGCAAAACGCAACTATCTGCGCAAGGCAAAGAGCAGTCAAGTACGTCATCACGTCCCAAGTGCCACTCCCTTTCATACTAATAATGCTTATACAGAGGATGCAAAATGCTAGCCAAATCAGGGGAGAGTAGATAAGAGGGTCAATTGCGGCAAGGCTACCTAGAAAAGCAAAGGTGAGTAATGGTGATGGAAGTTTAGAAACGCAGATATGTAAACTTACAAATAATATCCGAAGCCTGAACAAATAAAAGCGACATGAACATGACTATAATTTTACAGAATGTAATTAGCTCGCGTGATTCTGATCAATCTCATATCAACTTAACTGTATTCCAAACTCTCCGAATTTCCTACAACCAACGCAATCCAGTCGCCAGCGACCGCCTATTTTCAATAATCAGTTTCGCACGACACCACAATCAATAAACCCACCCTTGAAAAACCAAAAGTTCCACCAAGAACCGGAATACTAAGCGCCATCTCTGATAAACAGAGAACCAAAGAAAGATACATAAATCCAGAGACCCATGTAGATATAATGAGGCCACCAAACCCCCCTTCCCTCAGTGCACTGTTCCAGCCAGCGAATTCACCGGAAATAACGGCACTAATGCTCAGAGCTACCAGTTGAATTACATTGACCTGTTATATATTGTGGAGTGAGGTTAGTAGGTATATACATAGATTATTATGGATTTGTAGGACTGTGAAGAATTTTGCGCTGACCTTTAGTTGCGGCAATTTACGACGATCAAAATCTGCGGAATTATGTCGTGTTAGAGCTTAAAAGAAGATTTGGTGCATACAGAGACACGATAATAAAACGGAACTCACAAAGGGCTAACCGTTCCTCAACGGAAGAATTTAAAGGGTAAATATCACAAAGAACGTTCTGATGCCACCACCACCATACTGCCAGCCGTAATTTCTTAAACATGTTTTCTTCAACAAATTCCTCAACATCCGGCTCCACGTTATCCTTTGATTGAGGTACGGGTTCAAGTGCACTTGTTGCCTCCTTCTCCTCGGATAGGTCATATATTGGAGACTGCTCACTTTTTCGCCGTATTGTCGGATGCTCAAGAGCCTACAACGATGTGTCAGCATAAAAGACGCGAAAAAAAAGAAGAAAAAAAAGAGCTTTGCTCATGGTCGCTTACATGAACTCCTGACTTATTTTGCCTCCCCAAACTTCTCATTTTCGGATCCAATTCATCCTCTACATGAGACCCTTCGATGTGCTTCAGCACTGACATTTGTCGACATAATAATGGAAGATCCCCGCCTCCCACTCCGACCTGAACGCTTTTCCTTCGTGCCAACATAGAAGCCATCGGAGGAACGATCCCAAGACTGCCTCCACTATCTCTTGAGCTCCCGATGCTTCTTGGACCTCCTAACCCAAAAATCGACCCCATGAAACCCCCAGCCGCAGCGCCGCTAGTGGACCTCTTTGATTCTAAACGGCTTTTGCTACCTGGAAGATTCGATGTTTCTTGAAGCCCATGAGCGCCGTTTGTCTTGACGGAAAATGATTTCCGCCTCGCCATTGATCCAGAGTCGATCATAGGAGGTACCTTGTCCGTGACGTTGCTAAAAAAGAAATTGGCTTCGCTCTTGAACCGATTCTCCGCTTCAGCCGGAATACTATCAAACATGGCATCCTTGCGATTTGCGGCGAGGGCCGTAGAGTTGAAAGTATCGAAAAAGTTGCTAAGATAAGTTGGGGCTTTCCCACCATCTTTAAGCTTTAATGCGGGTGGTGATTCAAAACCGCTGACATCATCAACACTAGCCATAAGGTCATCGCGTTCAATATCAAAACTAGATATTGATATTTGACTAAAGTCATGCTCGGAGTATCTTGTCCCCTTTTCCAGGAGATCGTGATTATCTGTGGAGAGGTTGGACGGATTTGAAACTGAAGGCATTCCCTCTGTATTGCATGGGTTTCTATTAAGCGGTGGCGATGAAGTTTTAGAGCCATCGACCCCTGTTGCATAAGATTTTCCCTTGTCCTGAGATGATGAAGATGGTGCGGAACTTTCCAATTTATGTTCAGAAGATGTTAACGACACTTTAGAAGATTCCACTCCCGTTCGAGTATCAGTAGCTACCGGGGTTATTAGAGTTAGATCTGGTAAAGATCTAGCGGCGGGTGGTGCCTCCGCCATGATTCTTATAAATGGTTTCTGGTCGTGTCTTCACTGTGGTCACTTTCAGCGATGTGTAAGAAATGGCACTGCAACGTCAAGTATCTTAATAATACTAAATACTTGGTCGGGATAAGTGAGAGAATTGGATGTAGGCCCTAGCTCCACCTTCAAGATCAATTGTGAAATCAAGGTTTAAGTGGAAGTTTAAGAGCCTCTTCCCTAAGATCGCCTAATGCTTTAAACAGAAAAACAGAGGATTGAGGACTTCTTTCGGTGCCTGAATGTAAAGAACCGCAAGCCATTAGCTTCAGAGAGTGAAGCTTGTAAACCCCAACGCTACCCGCCCACCAGTCACACACGCTATTGGTAATCTCGCATTCACAAGATGCTCATGATCACCTGCACCATCGACACCCTCATACTGCGGAACTTTCCTCTCCTTAAAATACCCAATGGTGAAATCGATGCCGAACAACATCGGACATATTATCGTTCTGTCCATGAAGGTTGATGGATGGATGGATGCCTTTTGGCCTCATCCTTTGGTGAAAAATTTAATTAATCTAAGTTTACAGATACCATCAGACAGTGTAGCACCTGCAGAAATCATTTGAAGGAGTGAAAGAACAACGATGGCAGCTTTGGGGCTATCGGATATTGAGGTTTTACCGTTAGAGCTATTTGGATCCGTCATTGTGCATCTCCATCCGTACAAGTCTAGGCAGCTAAGAAGGCTTTCAAGACGATACCATTCGTTTATCGACACAGATGACTTTCAATTTGCTAGAAACAACCTCTTGGCTTTTTTCGCTGAGGAGATTAGGACGGAATACGGCGGTGGTGTATTGGCGCCGCCAGGCTATGACGAGAGAGTGCAGAGAAGATCAAGGAGGCAAGCAGAGCCGGATTCTCTTCCTTCTCTCAGTCAACTGAATTGGAAGCTGCTTGGATCCTCTTACAGGGCAGCACTCATCTCCATTTTAAATTTCACTTCAACCACTCTGCGCATGATCAACCCTGACTATCATGGACTGGCAGACACTGCGCCTCCAGGCTATGATATGTCGATGGATGACATGGCTCTGGACGCCCTTCGAACCGCAATCACCCTTTCTGAAATCGACTCAACCGCTGATGGCTGTTTTGTGTTGCAATGGGCCGCCACGAATACCGACGCAGATCTCTTTCAACGCATCCTTGAAAGCACACCCGCAAATGGGTCTTCAAGAGCTCGGGACCGTGCATTTCATTTAGCTTGTCGATATGGCAAGCTCCCAGCTGTTAAGATGCTGTTGAATGCGGGTGTTCACCCCGCAAATCACGATAACGCCGGGTTACGGGCTGCGTGCAGTTCTGGACACAGCGCCATTGTCCGATTGCTTCTGGACACTGGACGGGTATCGCCGTCGGCCTCCGATAACTTCTCCATCATCGCGGCTTCCGGAGCAGGGCACGCTGCAGTTGTCCGAATGCTATTAGATACTGGTCTCGTGGATCCCACGGAAAATGAGAATGAGGCGCTGAGGTCAGCGAGTTTGAACGGACACGCTGATGTCGTCCGATTGTTACTTATCGAGGAAGTGGACGAGGAGTGGGTTACTACGGGTGACGCAGTCATCGCAACTGCAAACATTGCCTCTGGTTCATCGTCCTTGTCTTCAACCTTCCCTTCGTCACCGGAAGGTCATTTTGCTCCGCGACCATTAATCACTCTTGCCGATGAGCCCTCCCGTCCACCTCGACGCACAACCTTAATTCCCCGACCTGGAGTAGATGCTTCGGCGTACTCCAACTATTCAATCAAAATGGCCTGCTTCTACGGTCACACTGAAGTTGTGGAGCTCCTTCTCTCCTGCGAAGGCGTGGATCCGTCGATAGAGGATAATTCATGTCTTCGGAATGCTGCCGAATTCGGCCATCTGGCCATTGTCCGTCTCCTCCTCGCCCATCCACGTTGTGATCCTTCCGCCAACAATAATTATGCCTTACGCTCTGCAGCGGCGCGTGGCCAAGCCGAAGTTGTCAGGGCCCTCCTAGATCATCCATTAGTCGATCCAACATGTGATGGACATGCTGCCATAAGGGAAGCTACAGAGAACCAGCATTCTGAGGTTCTCAGAATTCTTCTTGACCGATGCTTTCCGGCAAACGAACCTCAGGGCCCTTTGCCTCCCGGATATATCGTGGGGGCCGAACTGTCGGATACTGGTTGTGCAGGGTCTTGTTTGGGAATGAAAGGAAGACGGGGGAGTGCCCATACAGCGGCGCCAGCAGCGGAAATTGAGATTCGTCATAATGGCAATCGCGAGGGACCTGAAATGGATGATGAAAGGGTGGCGCCAAATCGGAGGAGTAGGAGATGGAATCCGTTTAAAATTTCTTGGAAAAGGCAGTGATTAAGTTGTACATATTCTTTTTCGTCATATAAAAGCGCGTTCTTGTTTTTCATGCTAATCATGCGCTGTTCGTCGTTGTCATTTGAACTAGCGTGATAAAAGATCTTGAAATAATCGGATGTAGAAAGGGTGGGGGGAGATGTTAGTAATTACGATTCATTTTGAGGATCTTGATGTATATTACTGTTGTAAAGTTGTATGGACAATTGTATACTCTAAAATCAAATCGTGTCGTAAATCTTGACCCTCTAGTTTGGAATGATAATCTCTCTGATCGCTCTGTTGCAATGATCAGTAGCCCGTTCTCATCCCCCAAAAAACCTTGTTAAGTAACCCTACTTGATCACCCATGGTATGGGATACATATGTTCCTGCGCTGGTCTGCGCTCTCCTATTGCTTGTTGTCAATGGAGCAACATCGAACCCTCTCCTAGCTGATTTGGTTGAACCTGACTTAAAGCCTCCCACTTGCCTGACGAATCCCAACAAGTACGGATGGGAAGGGTTTCAGAACTTTACCGTAAGTAGATTAGCTGTCGCTATAACTTAATTGAGGCTATATGAAGCGCGCCAAACGTCCCATCATCATCGAGCAAGCTGGATGGGACTCCGCAAGGATTGCATCCAGGATCATGCAGATCATGTTATCTGAGGTCATGGGCTTTCGGGTAAAGTATCAAGAATTCCAAGGCGGTGTGGCAGCCACCGTTCCTCGTCTTAAAGCTCAAAACGTCGTCGACGTTGCGATGGAGCTTTGGGCTACTCCCGACGGAGCGTGGTTGGTTTCTGCCTTTCGCATTTGTTATTTGAGCATCCCTAGTGATAGCCTCTGAAATATTGGGCTTAGGCAGAACTTCGGCAGCTTGGGTTACCAAGGGCGATCCGGATTGTAAGCTCGCCCAACAACGAAAAAAAGTCAATTCAACCCTAAGTAATACCTTTCGTTTGAATAGATACGTTCCATCGAGTCTCGTTGATGCCTATCCTGAACTAAGCATTGACTTTTGGCGGTTTATGCAAAGCCCAATCGCCAGAAACCTTTTCGTCAAGTCAGGAGAGGGTCCCGAGATACGAACAGCTGACGGCGGATACGTATGTGACAACGTATTGAGAGGTTGCCAGAAGGGCCGTTACTTTCCGTCATGGTATAAAGAATCAGAAGCGAATAACTTTATAGAGATTTGGAGTCCATTTCCTGGTTGGAGGTAAAGTTTCTTCTTCTTTTTGATATAATTAATGGATCCCATATAAAAGCAAATGGCGTTATGAAAGGCTTATCGATGGCTTAAAGTTGAATGCAACCATCCGTTGGCTCGGCAACGATCATGACAACATAGTGGCTGCTTACCTCAAAAACAACTCAGCACCGGGAATTATTTTCTATAGCTGGTAGATATATTTATTAATTTATTACCCTTTTCTGAGTACATCAAGGATTCCTACTGCTTTGTTGCTTCGTGAGCCTCTTTCACTACAATTATATGCTCATATCTTTATACACAAATCATAGAAACAATGCTACACGCCTCATGCTTCCCTTGACTCTTCGGGTGCTTTTACCAAGCATAATAAAGGTTGGTGCTGAAGCTTCTCGTCTATATTAAAGTTTTGCAGATCCTCAAAATAACGTGCTGTTGGTGGATGAGCCCCAGTTTAGTCTGCTTAAGGTTTGTAATGGAACGATTTTTTTATACTTAATACTCTATGAAAGGCTGGCACTTTGAAATTTCCTCAAGAAATTTCCAGATGCTGCCGAGTTTTTTGTCTAAATTTGAAATACAGTCTGTGTTTAAGCTATTCTTGGTTTTTCTCGAAAAGTCATTAATGTTCACTAAACTATCTCGACGACTTTGACAATACTAGGGATGATGAAATAAATCTGATACTTCTCGACATTGCCAATAATATTTCCTACACGAATTCTGCGTGCGACTGGCTCCGGAAAAACGAGGCACGATGGTCTTCATGGATACCCCCACCGCCCACAACATATGGTACCCTTCAAAATTTTATTTGCGCTTTTACTTCAACGATTTCTTAGAAAAATGCCCGTTCGGAACTGGCAGATATCTTTCGGATGGCCTTGGACTATGCCTTACGTGTCCGTCCGAGTCTTTTAGCTGGTAATTTGTCAGTGCGTGTCAATAGATGTTAATATATACCTTTAGGAAACATAATAATTCGGGACCGTGTTCTCAATGCCCTTTAGAAGGCATTTGTCCGGGTGGGGATGTTGTGAACGTCCAGAAAGGCTATTTTTTAGCCCGACCCTCGAGTGACAAACAAGTCCACGCCAGAGTTTTACTCTTGCCCTGATCGTGAAGCGTGTTGCCCTAGTAAGTGTATCGTGGTTCTTTGTGCATTTTATTTTGCATTCCAATAACGTACATGGCCTTTTATTGCAGCTGGAAATTGCACATATCAAGTAACTGCGATATTGGTTTCACAGGAGTTCTTTGCACCGAATGTATCGATCCTACAACATCTAAATGGCGGGGTAAATGTATTTCGTGCGAAAAAACTGGCGCGAGTCTCTACCTCCTATTCGTTCTCAGCTTCGTCTCCACATTTGTCGTTCTATTCATCCCACGTCACGAGCTTCCCACTGTGGACCTCCTCTTCTTTTTCTTTCAGTGATTCAGCTTATTTTCGGCCCATCAATCGACGAGCTTCTCGGATTTGGACAGCTGAAGACATTTCTGGCACTTACGAGTCTTGATATGGACGGTATTGCCGTGGATTGCCCGGTCAAAGTCTCGGGGGTCGGGAAACTTTTGTTTAGATTCATCTTACCGCTTGCGTTTTTCGTCAACGTGGGGATACTGTACATGATATTCCGGCTACTAAGGAGATCGTCAGTGCCAGTAGAGAAAATTTCCCTTACTACATGAGGGTCAATCGGTTGAGGCAGTCTTTTTCAAGGCTCTTCTTTCCATCAGCACGTTTGCGTTAATGCCACTGGTGGAGGCAAGTGTTGCCCTTCTAGATTGCCGCAAAATTATGGGCAGCTTTGTTTCTACACCGCACCAGCAATTCAATGCTATAAGGGGAGCCACGTCGGCCCCGTTTCCTTTGCCATTTTTGTCATCTTATTGCTATTAGTAGCCCATCCGATCGCGCTTGTCAGTTTGTTGATGAAAATGAAGAAGGAGAATCGTATAATTTATGAGGAGAATGTGGATCTCCCATTAAAGGATCAGTTACTACAGAACCTCTACCTTCAGTACAAGCCGAATTTATGCTGATGGAAGCTTATTTTATTATTGAGCGTGGATTGATCGTTATTTTTTTTACCGTTTTCCCTGAAGGTGCGTTTCTTTTGCAAAAACTCTTTGAGCTGACCTTTTGTAGAAAATCGCTGGAGCGCATTTGGATACATCATTCTTTTTGGCTCTATTATGTAATCAAATTAGTTTTCCTGTTTTAGTTGAAATCATTCACTTGTTAACTTACTAATTTTAAACGTTTTTTATCCAAGGTCCGTTCGTCTCTACCTCCAACCCTTTCAGGACAAACTTGAAGACTATCTTAATCGCGAGATTTCTCTTTGCTGGCTCATGCTTCTCGCCTTCAAATATACCTCTTTCGGATCCAATGACCATGACATTGCACCCTACGTCATCGCCATTATGTTCCTCCCACCAACTCTTCACGTGCTCCGTCTAGTTATCAGCTACTCTAGTGGTAATAGTCGACACATTGCCAGATCCAAGGACGAAATTTATGAGGCGAAGACGACCAAGAAGGGTGGATACGATAAGAATGATCCTGAGAGAGTGCCGTTGAGTCATGGGAACCTGAATGAGATTTAAACCTGCGTTAGGTGATAGATTGGGTGCGCTTTAAAAATAGCCCAATGTGAAAAAAACGGAATAAAAAGTCTCTTCCTAGCAATTCCTTCTAATTTATCAAAAAAACTCCGCCGATCATACTGAATGCCGTGATATACATATACTTACTCTCATCAATTAAAAGCTGGTTTTTTTTTTTGTCTCACAGCCTTCCTTGACATTTATTTAACAGTATTTATAAGAAATTCAAAAATATGGATCATTCACCGCTATACCGCTGCAAAAAATTAACTTTTTTATCTAATTTACTCCGTACAATACACGATATAGAAATGGGATGGATAAGATGATTATAGGTAGAATAATAATCCACACTGGTCACTAAAGTTTCGTCCTTAGCTGAGATTATGGACGCTATGCAGACGTGCAACATCTTGTAACCTTTGGGAACGCATAAAGTGACCCTAACTGCAGGTTAACGGCCTATGAGATAGTCCTTCACGTGTAAGAGCGATAGAAAACCTGTTCACGCATTATCATATTTTAAGCATTCATAAGGACACTCTTTGTACATCAGGAAGCATTCCTTTTTCTAGGAATCGGGTTATCACCTCCGCGGGTCCGGGACCCTGGGATACACCCATCTGTCAGCATATATGTAAAACACGAGTCAGCTCGTGTTAAACACGTGTAGTTATACTATTACATGTGTGGTAGTATGGGCGGGTTTATTGGAGGGACGCGTCATTTTGATGGGGACGTGACGCGCGTGTGCTCTGTCCCCTTGGGTTGATGATGGGTACGTTGGTGTTCATTTTCTCGTTCTATATTTGACGCGTTTTGTGTTTTACGCGTCTCTCTCCTTTCTTTTCTTCATTTTCTTTCCTTTTCTCTCTTATCTTGTAACGCATTCACACGTTACGTAGTCCTTTCTTGATGACGTGGCGGCGGAGGGCCGTCTTTCTTCTTACTTTATAGCGCGTTTGCGCGTTTTGTGGCTGGAGAGAGGGCGGGACGGAAGGAGGACGTATTTTTCGTCTTACCTTGTGACCCGAAGGCGCCGTGTGTCTTTGATGAAGCTTGGACGTGGCAGGGGAGGAAGTTGGAGGGCTTTTCTAGGGAGAAGAGTTAGCGAAGTAAAGACAAAAGTTGGACTCTAAGAGACTGCATACCTATTTAGTCCAGACGACCACACATGTGTTCGATGGTTTTCAAGCGATGAGGCTGTCAGGCAGCTAAAATGCCTCGGGCAGAGAAAAATCCTCTATCTCTCGCCTCCGACGTGAGAAAAGCGTATGCTTTATTTACCTCAAGTAAAAATACCATTTATACTTATCTAACGCTCAAAGTCTTATCTTCAATCTCTGTCGGATCTAATTCTACATCATTCTCAAAAGAAAACATGTGTGTTTGTCATTGTTAGTATTTATCCTTTTTATGGCACTCGGTGACCTGAATAAAAAGTTAAATTTTTGAAGATGTACAGCCGTTAATGATTCGTTGGCAAGGAAATCTCTATATAGATATCCTCTGTTTATGCAATTCACTATTTGCGCAAAGATGGCGATCAACTTCGAATCGCTAGAATCCCTTATTTCGCATAAGTTACTGCCCACTTGAGATCGACACTACACTGTGACGGATGAGGAAAATGCCACTCCTGAAGATCTCTTTTAGACCGTTGCTGCACATACCTTTTGCCAACATTTTCTGTTATCAATAACTAACTATGGTCTGGCATGCTCCAAATGCCCTCGCGCTTGCCTGCGCTCTCCTACTACTTATTGTTAATGGAGCAATTGCGAACCCTCTCCTAGCTGATCTGGTGGACCCTGACATAAAGCCTCCCACTTGTCTGAAGAATCCCAACAAGTATGGATGGGAAAGCTTTCAGAACTTTACCGTAAGTCCTTATACAAATAAGACATATTACTTGTTTGGGGTCCTTCCCGCTATCGCTGTGATGTAATCTGAGGTTATATATAGAGCGCCAAACGTCCCATCATCATCGAGCAAGCTGGATGGGACTCCGCAAGGATTGCATCTAGGATCATGCAGATCATGCTATCCGAAGTCATGGGCTTTCGGGTAAGGTATCAAGAATTTCAGGGCGGTGCGGCGGTCACCGTTCCCCGCCTTAAAGCTCAAAACGTCGTCGACATTGCCATGGAGCTTTGGGCGACACCTGAGAATTCTTGGTTGGTTTTCTTTGTAAGCATGGAGATTCGCTCTGACAAGTTCAACACAGGCACAGCTTTGGCAACTTGGGCTACCAAGGACGATCTGGATTGTAAGGATGAGCTATTTTCTCACGTATTAATGCTCCCTTTTAAAGATATGTCCCGTCGCGCTTCGTTGAAGCCAACCCTGAACTGAGCATAGACTTTTGGCGATTTATGCAAAGCCCAGCTGCAAGAAACCTTTTTGTCAAGTCCGGGAAAGGGCCGGAAATGCGAGCAGCTGATGGCGGATATATCTGCGATAATATTTACAAAGGTTGTCAGAAAGGCCGTTATTTCCCAGCTTGGTATAAAGAAGAGGAGGCCCATAACTTCGTGGAGATTTGGATTCCATTTCCCGGTTGGAGGTAAACTTAGCTCTACTTTTTTAAATTATTGACGATTTGCTGTTTTTGGTTACAAGTAAATGGCATTTCGAAAGACTTATAGATGGATTGAAGCTAAATGCTACTATTCGCTGGCTTGGAAACAGCCATGAAGATATTGTAGCTTCGTACATTAGAAATAAAACTGCACCAGGAATCATTTTCTACACCTGGTAAGCTCATCCTACAACCACAAATTTAATAAAACAACCTAATAGGATTCCTACAACCTTCGTGGCTTCGTAAGTTGTGCAAATAATCTTCTTTTCGTTATTCTTTTACCTTATCGTAAGTTTCCTTCTCACATAAAAACCTTCCATGATTTAGAAACAACGTTACTCGGCTTATGCTTCCTTTTGATGCTTCAGGAGCTTTCAATAAGCATATGCGAGGTGAGTAAACTCTTCATTGAAGCCTCTTGGAGTTTTATCCACCCAATAACAAAGCTTTGCAGACCCCCAAAATACCGTCCTGACTGTGGATGAACCGCAGTTCAGCTTGCTGAAGGTTAGAGCAGCCCTTTTTTACATTGCTTACTGTATAAAAGGGTGGAACTTCGAAGTTCCCACAAGAATTTCCAGACGCTGCTGAGTTCCTAAACAAGTTTGAAATTCAGTACGTATCTTCATTACTAAGCTGGGCTCAGGGGCTTTTTCTGGTTCTTGTATTTTAACAATTTGTAACGAAAGAGACGACGAAGTAAACCTTATGCTTCTCGAAATCGCCAACAACATCTCTTACACTGATGCTGCATGCAACTGGCTTCGCAACAATGAGGCGCGATGGTCCGCATGGATCCCTCCACCACCGAAAACGTTTGGTAAGTTTCGTGGCATTTTTGACCTACCAACACAATTTGGTTAACATAAAATAGACAAATGTCCTACCGGCACTGGGAGATACCTTTTGGATGGACTTGGGATTTGCCTAACTTGTCCATCGGAATCCTTTAATTGGTAACTATCTGGTTTATGTTATATTTTAACTTTAAACTCACGCACTACTTTGCAGGAAGCAGAATAACACTGGTCCCTGCACTCAATGCCCATTAGAAGGCATTTGTCCAGGTGGCGACGTTGTCAACGTTCAAAAGGGTTATTACCTTGCCGATCCTCGAATGACAAACCGATCCACACCAGAATTCTACTCTTGTCCTGATCGTGAAGCGTGCTGCCCAAGTGAGTTTCGACCATTTTAAAACCAGCTCAGTCGCAAACTAATATATATTCAATTTAACTAAAGATGGAAACTGTACACTTTCCAGCAACTGTGACAGTAGCTTCACGGGAGTTCTTTGCACTCAATGCGCCGAACCAAACAAGTACAAATGGCGTGGTCATTGCATTTCTTGCGACAAAATCGGTGCAAGTCTCTACCTGCTCTTCTTTCTCAGCTTTCTCTCCACATTCGTCGTCCTGTTTATCCCACGTCACGAACTCCCAACTGTCGATCTCCTATTTTTCTTCTTTCAAGTGATTCAGCTTATTTTCGGGCCATCAATAGACGAGCTTCTCGGATTTGGACAGCTGAAAACATTCCTTGCTCTTACGAGTCTTGACATAGATGGAATCGCCATGGATTGCCCAGCAAAACTTTCGGGGGTCGGGAAACTTTTGTTCCGATTCCTTCTACCGCTCGCGTTTTTCGTCAACGTGGGGTTACTCTATATGATATTCCGGCTTTTAAAGAGAGCAAAAGTACCTGTCGAGAAGATGTTCCCTTACTATATGAGAGGACAATCAATTGAGGCTGTCTTCTTTAAAGCACTCCTCTCCATCAGTACGTTTGCATTGATGCCACTGGTTGAGGCCAGTGTTGCTCTATTGGATTGCCGCAACATCTTAGGAAGCCTCGTTCTTTACACCGATCCAACAGTTGAATGTTTTGAATCAAGCCACGTCGGCCCGGTTTCCTTCGCCATTCTCATCATTGTATTGCTTTTGGTTGTTCACCCAGTCGCACTTACTAGTTTTTGATGAGTTTAAAAAAACAAAATCGTATATCGTATGAGAAACACGCGGATCTTCCATTGACGGACCGTTTACTTCAGAACTTGTACCTCCAGTACAAGCCCCAGTACATGTTTATCGAGGCTTACTTCATTATCGAGCGTGGATTAATTGTAATTTTCTTCACAGTTCTCCCAGAAGGTATATTTCTATATTCGAAGCAAGCTAATGAATATAATAGAAAACTTGTGGAGTGCAATAGGATACATTATTCTCTTTGGATCTATAATGTTTGTGCGTATATACCTACAACCATTCCAAGACAAACTCGAAGACTATCTTAATCGCGAGATCTCTCTTTGCTGGCTCATGCTCCTTGCCCTCAAGTATACCTCTTACAGAAGCCAGTCGTACAGCATTGCACCCTACGTCATCGCCATAATGTTCCTCCCGCCAACTCTTCACGTCTTCCGTCTCATCGTCAGCTACGTTAGAGGGAAAGGCCGCCGTGTGGCCAAATCCATGGAAGAAATTTATGAGGCTACGACGTCGAAAAAAGTTGGCTATGACAAGAATGATCCTGAGAGGGTGCCATTGAGTCACGGGAATTTGAATGAAATTTAGCATGGATGGAACAAAAGTGGTTATGCGGAAGTCAACTTATGTAGTGAATAAAAAATAAAAACAAAGGAAAAGAAAAGAGAAGAAAAGCTATGCAAACTATAGAATTTTTTAAAAAAGAATATATTGATACAAGTATGAGGCTGAAAACCATTTTCAGGGTTATGAACGTGTTAATTAATCTAAAACAAATGAGGATTTCCAGTTTGCTCGCGGACAACATCTTTTCCTCCCAATGGCGTTATCGATCAATGGTAGTCTTTTTGGGAACCAATCCTTTCAAATGAACGTCTATCTTGAAAATCTCTCATTCCGGTCCAACCTGCTGCCGCAGAACGATTCATGCGAAACCGTAAACTATTAGCGCCGAAATTCCCAATTGAAGGAATATGGTGTGGGGTCCTCCATATGCAGTCGCGCTGGTTTGCACTCTTGTGCAGCTTCTTGTTGGAGCAATGGCGAATGCGAATCCTCTCCTGGCCGATTTGGTAAATGGTGACATCAGACCTCCAACTTGCCTCACGAATCCAAAAAAGTACGGATGGGAAGGCTTTCAGAACTTTACGGTAGGCCTTCGGTCGTCATACCTATTAAAGATTCTCTAACACAGTCTAATTTAGCGATCCAAACGTCCCATCATCATAGTGCAAGATGGATGGGATTCGGCAAAGCTACCATCCAGGATTGTGCAGATTATGCTGTCAGAGGTCATGGGCTTTCGATAATTGTACCAAGAGTTTACGGGAGGGGCCGCACTCTCCCGTCCGCGTCTTAAGGCTCAAAACGTTGTTGACGTTGTAATGGAGGTTTGGGCGACACCTGAGATGTTTTCTGTAAAAACAGTTATCGGATTTTGCAAATACAAATTAGTTTTAATAATAATAATATGAATCTTTCTTGTTCGTTCTTTCTCTCTGAAGTCCAGATTACTGGAAGAGATTTATCAAGTGCTGGTGAGGATCATGAGAGGGAGATGAATCCACAGACAGTGCGCGTGTCATCCGATTCAGTGGACGTTTTCGTTATTTGTATTTTAACAAGGCAAGTATTTTTGACATGGCGATGATTTACTGGTACAAGTTGACGTTGCAAAGGAAATGAAACGTTATATTCAGAAAGCAGAGAAAACGTCGAATGAGAAATGAAACGTCCACAAGAGACGGCGCGCCAGCGGGTTACGTAACTACACGAAGTGAGCCTAACTTAGGTAATTAATATAAATGTTATCTGTATCAAGCGGCGTGAATTCCGCAGACACCTACGACGATGAAACTGTTACATCCTCATACAATATCAAATAACTCTGGTTTCAAGATCCACCATCCCAGAAGACAACACCATATGGTTCTGCGACGCAGACTCCGATATTACGCCTCCCAAGGGTAAAGATTCCGAATTTTCGTCTCCAACAAATAAAGACGTGACTCCTCCACATGTGTTTGACGAAGGCAAAGTTAACATACGGAGGTTTGCTGAGATTTGTCTTGGTAACTTCGAAGACATATCCGACATGGGCTGTGGAATTCTAGATATGCATTCCAATTTTGGATCAATTGGCTTGGAAGGTGGTAAAGGCGTAGGTGGGATGTAAGGCGATGCGGCTTGCAGCAAGTCATGGAATTTTACAACCTACGGTCAACCAGTGTAAATATTTGAATTAATGCAAATATATAGTTTTGGATGTGCTTTCACTCTTGATTCATCAAAGTTTAGCACCTTGTGGCTTTAGTTAAGGTGAAGTAAAATAAGGAGAAACTTGAAGTCCTTCCATGCTAATAGCTCGTGATAAAACTACATAAGCTTGCCCCATCACAAAAACTCTTTCAAGATCGACTTTGAGCCGAAAAATGGTCTGACCTTGACTTTTATGAATGCTCCTAAAAAATTCAGGTAAAGTGAAGTCAGCCGTATAGAAAGTAACACATCAAACACGAGTGCGATTACTTACAATGCATACGCTAATATAAGAGGAATCTTAAAAAATAAAAGGTTAAAAATACTATAGAAAAGGTACCTGCACCCTCGAGCAGATGATTTTCTTATCAGGCCCCTCCATATCCCATTTTTCTCTTGAGACAATCATCCTCATCATTTGGTCATTTCCCACTAAAAAATCCACAATTGGCAGCCCGCTTTCCGAAAACCCAGACACCTTCCCTAATGATCCATTGACGAGTTGTTTAGATGTATTCTTGATGAGCATGACTTGAGCTCCAATTTTCAGTTCAACTCTAGCGGGGGCGGGACAGTACTCGGAGAGCTTCTCTAAAGCCCACTTGTGGCCTTCATCTGTGGTGGTATAGACCACGACATTTCCAGGAAGCATTTCGAGACGTCGCAAGTTTGCATCGTTGACCTGTTCACGTAAGGGGAATCTGTGAAAAAAATATGTCAGAATACCTTAACAAAAAAAATGTGAAACCGCATGACAATAAACACAGAAGTTGAACCAGGGATCATCTAATTATGGGTTTTATAGCATACAGGAGTGTTGGCTCAATTCCATTTATAATCTCTAATGGTCTATTCAGACTTTTAAGAGTATCCGCCGCTTCCCGAGTTACATGTCCAACGCGAATCTCATTCAAGATTTTTAAGAACTTGTGGTCTTTTTGCCGGAAAACTTGCCTCAGCTGTAGAAACAATTAAAACATTTCGCGCAACTACGTAAAACCAAAACTTCTAGAAACCAGCCATGAAGTGCATTGTTTCTCACCTGAATAGTGTTTGTAATGCTTTTCTTCCAGGACCGACTTTCAAATGCAAAAAAGGAGCTTTTTACTTTTAAAAAAAGTTTAAAGGCGGTAGATTTTGTTGAGCTCACTTGGAGGAAGCTGAAGAAAGTCGCCGCATATAATCAGCTAAAAACCACCATTAACCCAAATTAATACCTTATTATCAATACCTGAATACCACCAAAAGGCTCGTTACGGTTTCTCATTGTCCTAGCAATTTCTTCCAATTTATCAAATAACGCTCCGTCGATCATAGATACTAAATTGCCGTTAGGTAAACTACTGTTGATTTTTCAAATGGATATATATATATATATATATATACTTACTCTCATCAATTATAAGTATTCTTGTCTCACACCATCGAATTTCAGCCTTCCTTGACATTTTTTGTAGAAGGATCTCGACCGAATCTTAATGGTATAAAGCGGTTAGGATTCCTCAAGAAAAACCTGCAATTACGCTGTCCAAGCCCGATGCCTGCGAGTGAGTGTAAAGTACATCCACCGAGATTTAAAGCCGCTAAACCAGTCGACGCTATTTTTCTCTTTTAGTACAAGGAAAAATTAAAGTACCAAACCTGTAATTGCGACCGTTTTATCGCTGTCTCGGCTCTTCATCAAATGCGCTATGATTTCCCTCATAACGCAAGTTTTCCCAGTTCCTTGTAAAAAAAACATCAGCACGACTACATCATAAATTGAAAAACTCACCAGCCCTGCCGGTGAAAAACACGTTCTTCCCCGACTTTAATGCAAAATCAATAACCGCTTTCTGATCATCCGAAAATTCAAATGTCGGATCGCTTTCCAGCATAGGTCGAGGCCGAGATGGTTTTGAAGGTTATAATGCATGTCAACGTCATCGACGCCTTTATTGGTTTCACGAGTAGGCGAAGACACGGTGATGAGGTTCGTCATGGCTTGCTGATGAACACAGACTGATTGGAATGTGGTCTAGATAATCCAGTATGGTGGACTTTCTTAATTTTTAATGTCTAGTCACGCGAAAAGTGGAAGCACCGTATTGGAATGAAGGAAAGTTTCCAGCGGTGATGACGTTCGATTACTTTAAGATTTCCGACAGCAAACACCCGTATCAGATAACAGCCACATTTTCAAGTTATGAATTTACAACAGCATCCACCCAGAGATTAGGTGCGTGTTTGTGATAAAGGCTTTACCAGCGCGGAGTTGGGTTATTATCTTTTCTTGTGTGTGGAACACGTTCCAAGGAGGAATGGATATGGATTGAGCATGGACATCAACGAAATCAAAAAAAAACAAAACCCAGCCATCAGCAATCCCATCTCTCCCATACCCGTTCAAAGAAAAATAAGTAAAAAGATTCGTCCTGTACCATAAAGAATGAAACGATACAAGATCGCCGAATCTTCTTCTAGACATCAGCCTAACTCATCAAAACTTTTCTCGAAGAAAAAAAGTACACGGATAATCATAAACAAGGAACCAGGAAGAACAAGGTAGGCATAACGTAACATTGAATAAAGGGAAAGATGTAAGAAATTAGAGAGACCCTTTACAGGAACATTTGGGGAGGCAATGCAATCTCAAAGGGAACCCAAAAAAATAGAGCAAAGAAGCGGGAATCAAGAATCGGATCAACAGATTTCGACCCTTTTGCTAGGCACAAAGCACATAACAAAACTGAGACAAATACAATAAAAACGGGCCGAAACCCCGTCTAGGTATCCGGAACTTTGAGAATGCTCGATTAGAAGTTCTTCTTCTTTTCATCCATAGAAATTCCACCTAGAGACCAGAAGAGAAAAATCGTTAATTAACGTATCGCTAAAAAAAAAAAAAAATAACAGGAAAATAGAGACTAAAAAAACAGTACCAGGCCCGAGATTGATAAGAAGAAGGAATCCGCCCATAATCGATAGGTTCTGGAAGAAATCATACTTCTGGAAGTCACGCTGGGGGTGGTTACTGAAAAAACAAGCCTTTAGTATTGAAATTTTCAAATGAAGAAAAAGATAACTTACTGGTGCAAGCTCCACCAGTTGTTCAAGACAACATTACTAATACTGAGGAAGGTGATCAGTAACCACGCAGACCACTTTGCCTTGAAGCCAATAACGACCATAATACATCCAACAAAGGCCACTAAAGCGACGATGATACGAGCCAGGGTAATCTCGCCGGCAAAGATGAAACTCATGAACAAGAAGACCAATAAAATACGCCCAAAGAGTTGGAGATATGTCGAACGGTCAGTCTCGTTGATGGAAGGAAGGCCGGCAAAGATGGTGCGCTTCTTAGTTGACCAGGCATCAGCGAGAAGCATCAAGAGTCCACCACAGACAGAGAGAGTCCTCATCAAGAATGACGGGTCAAAGAGCAATCCGTAACCAATAGACTGGGAAAGAACAACAACGAAAAGACCGGCGACAGAGTATTCAGTGTAGCGTTTAAGAATCGCGAGGACGGATCCAACGGTCATAACAAGGACGTTAAGGCAAAGAAAAATGTCGGCACCCCATGGAGCAAAGCCTAAGTAAAAGTATAAGCGTCCTACTAACAAGCTATCGCCAAATACACACCTCGGTACTTCTTCAAGTAGTATTTTTGGTCTCCATACTGGGTGCTAAAAATAAACGAAGTTATACATTTGACTAATTGAAGACGACGACAAAAAAATTACTTACGCAATTCTCATGGAGTCTTCAAGGAAAGTGACGACAAGAAGAAACCTTGCGATGGCGGGAAGATATGGCTTGACGGGCTGCGAGATCTGATCCAGCAGAGCCTCGAACTTTGACAACGCTTCCTTTGCGGCTTCCATTCCTGGTTATCTGTAAACGCCCACGCAGAAATACATTAGCCGAGCAGTCTCTCGTGGCAAAATTCATGCGACAGCTTCGTTGCATGTAATGCTTTAATTGCCATTCATAAGTGCATCACCAAGCATGTGCGTGTTGAGACTAGCAAGAGATAGCCCATTCGGCAGACAGGCCGCAACGGTTCTCCACCGCAGCACGAAGTGTCTGTGTATCTGCCTTTTTTTTATAATGTATATGATGTCCAAGCACACTTCGTCGATGATTTGCAACTGTGTGAATAGCGCCACTACATCCTTTAAAGCCATGTCCAAGTAAAGCCAGCTGCCTATCCCTCTAAAGCTACAGTTCACAGCATCCACACGCGGAGGGAATGCTCCAAACGCCGTGTATGAGACGAATGGACTGACTTACCCGAAGTTGAAGACGGTGGGGAGTGATGAAAGGGATTTTTTCGAACTTCTGGAAGGGTTGATTTTTCAAGCAGGGGATGAAGGGAAAGTACGGAATATTTATTACAATGGTCGTACACACAGACAAGAGGCCATTCGTTTTACTTTCCAGTTTGGTCTCGGGTAAGTTGAGAATGGCCAGGGTGTGGTTGCTACTGATTAACGTTTTATATCAGCTAATAGCCGTTTCTTGTCACCAATTGCAGTCACTTCGCGATTGGCCTTCTAACTAGCAGGCTTTAAATATTGTTTTCGGTTTGAGGAAGTAACATGGTAACCGCACATACATAGCATTTTACTTCGACATGTTCAGATTTTCAGTGGCGTCGTCGTCGTCGCGTAGCTTAATAACAGATATCTTTTAATGTTTGTTTTCTGTTGTGGCCGTTAATGGATCCGTTCAACACTGAGTACAACGTAATCGTGGCATCAATTAGCTTTACATACTCTTGTAACTTGGAAATGCGCAGATGTGCGTACTTTATAAAAACATATTATGATCATGCGCCTGCAATGGTCCTGCCTCATGATGCTTCTTCAAATTGCATGCGCGAAATGACGACGCCGATGGCATTTATACAGTTTCGCATGGTCATCCAATATCGAATTTTTGCTGACTGAAATTTCCCACAAAGATGTCGTCGGCTTACGTAGTCGCTAACCTGCTGGAAAAGGTGAGGGTTCACTGCATGCGATAGTCCTGAGTTGAAGCGGTCAAGTGCATCCACATCCACTTCGAATCATCTCCTTGGCAGTATCTATCCTATTGTCACTGACCGCGATTTTATTCTCTTCCGATGTACCTTTGCCTGTAGCTAAACAGCGCTGACTCGGACATTCGGTTCATGGCCTTGGCCGATTTGAATGCCGAACTTCAACGAGAAACAAACGTTCTCGAAGATTCATCGGAGAGAAAGATTGTAGCTGCCATCGTCAAGAGTTGGATGACAAGAACGGTGAAGTGCAGAGCCAGGCCGTCAAACTGTATGCACAGTTACGTAGCAACTTCATAAATCTAACCATTTCCTTTTCACTCCTTTTTTTTTCTGAATCCGTTAGCTTGGGGCCCCTGGTGAAGAAAGTTCGAGAACCCCATCTCCAGGATATTGTGGATCAACTTTGCAACCTTTTGACTGAGAAGAAAGAGGAGCTCCGCGACATCTCAGCCATCGGTCTCAAGACAGTGATTGCCGAGATTCCTGGAAACAACAATGTCGCAAGGAACCTTATTAAGAGATTGATCCCCAAACTTAATGCTCTTCTTTCCGTATGTTGCTTTATACCGTGTCTCTTGCATCATCATTATGCTGACTATTATCCAGAAATCTAATGATGTCCAACTCGACACCATTGACATCTTGGCTGAGCTTCTGTCAAGATTCGGCCCTATACTCTCATCCAGTGACTCTGCCGGTCAAGCCATTGCGCAAGACCCTCAGCTCGCGAAAAATATCCAAGACACCCTGTTGCCCCACTTGAACCACATGAGGCCGCCGTTCGCAAGCGTACCACCATTGCCTTAGGTCATCTTGTGGTCCACACCTCTGACGAGCTCTTTGACGACTTAGTAACTAAAATCAGGTTGGAGATGAAGGAGAAGGAGGAAGCAAAGGACTATGAGAAGCTACGGACAGTGATCGTTGCCATTTCTACCCTCTGGTAACGTTACTGATGTGAATTGCATAATATTAATTTATAATGTAGCCGCCACAGTCCTAGAAGACTAGGAAAGCATCTGGATGCCATTTTGCCTTCAATACTCTCCTACTGTAAGTTGGACGATGATGAGCTTAGGGAAAATTGTTTACAGGTATAGTGTTCATTATACGCTGACTTGCATTATGCTGAAAGAATTAATTAGGCGTTGGAGGCCTTTGTTCTTCGTTGCCCGACAGAGATCACTCCTCATATCCAGACTTTGACTGCATTGACCCTCCAGTACGTCAAATACGATCCCAATTATGAGGACGATGACGACGAACAGGATGGCATGGACGTTGATGATGAAGAAGAGGAAGATGATGCTGATGGCATGGCTGAGGACGAGGAGGAAGACTATGAGTAAGTAATCCTCATATTACACTCTCTAATTTCTGCAGTGATGATGAGGATTACTCAGACGATGATGATGTGTCATGGAAAGTCAGGAGATCGTCTGCAAAGCTTCTGGCATCAATTATTGGAACTCGTACAGAACTTCTCCCCACTCTCTTTGCTGATGTTGCTCCTGGATTAATTTCCAGATTTAAGGAGAGGGAGGAGAGCGTCCGTATTGAAATTTTGTCGACTTTTATCACTTTGATCCGCCAGGTTGGCGCTGCTACCCGTGGACAGACAAAAGATGATTGGAAAAAATCTCTTTCTAACCTTGCCGAGTGAGTTTTTATTTTCATTAGTGTCTGCGTTTTAGACCATTCTTCACATTATCGGTGGCCCTTTCTCCTATAAACTGTAAATTTTTATTCGCAACCGGCTTACGTTTTCCACAGCCCGCGAACTCTTCTTGAACAACAAGTTGGGCGTTTGAGCAAGTCTTTGTCAAAGCAGCTATCCGGCAAGTCTGTCCAGACCCGCCAGACCGGATTTATTCTTTTAAAGGAGCTAGTTGTTGTTCTGGAAGGCGGCCTTGACTCACGTATCGGTTTGTTTGTCGGTGCCATTGAGACTTCGCTCGCGAAGTCCACCGGTGCAAGCGACAAGGGCGTCAACAACCCAAACTTAAAGATTGACGTTCTCCAGTTTCTTCAGCATCTTTTTGCTGCTCATTCCCCGGAGGTGTTTGAAAAATACCTCAGCCGTCTCGTTCCTCCCGTCGTCAACGCGGCCAAGGACAAGTTTATAAAATCACGTCAGAGGCCCTTCTGGTCGTCGTTCAGCTTCTTAAAGTTATTCGACCGCTACCTGCTTCTGCCGACGCCTCTGTCGATCTAATCCCTCCCAGCATCTCCTCGGAAGCTTCTGCACACGTGAATTTGATTTATACCACCGTTTTAGAGAGGCTTAAGACGACTGATGTGGATTTGGAGGTCAAGGAACGTTCGATCACTGCTCTTGGTACCGTCGCGTTCCAGGCAGGTGACATTCTTGGAGAGGCTGAGGTCAAGAGCACGGTTGTTCTCTCCTTATTGACCGCCTTCGTAATGAATTGACGCGTCTCACCGCATTGAGGGTGATGAAGTCCGTCACTGAGTCGCCGATTCTTGGTTCCTTTGCCGGTTCCGAGGGTCTTTATCCTGCCGCCATTGCCTCCGAGGTTGCAACCTTCCCCGGAAGTCACAGCGCCAGCTCCGTATCGCCTCCCTCTCCTGTCTCGAAATTATTATCGGCAAATTTGGCACTCAGTGGTCTGCGACCATTCTTCAAGAAGTCTTGGAGGATTTGAAATCTATCGTCTCTGAATCTGATCTCAATATTTTCCCTCTTGCGGTGAATGTGATTGGAGCTATTTTGAACGCTGATGGTGGTGGGAAGCTTGCTTCTGTAATTAGGGGAGATGTCACACCGAAGATTGTTAGACTTATCGTAGAATCACCGCATTTGGTGCTTTCTGGGGCGGGTCTGGAGGCGTTGCTGCATTACTGGCAGTTTGTTGTAGTCAAGGGGGGCAGTGTGGTGTTCCAAGAGTCTGTAAAGCAGTTGGTTGATCCTGTTTTTCAAAGCCAACTGCCGTTGTGTCTCAATCTAAGCAAGTGGGTGCTACTTTGTTTATTTCCTCCTCATGCCTTCATTAATTGCTAATAATTTAATTCTGTTATTTTCTTTGTTTTTTTCTATAATAGGCATACCGTCCCCTTGCCCAATCCATTGCCACGCTAACGTTGTACTGTCCATCTGAGGCCCCTTCGCTAGTCGCAGACTTTATCGGAAAGATTGAAAGTCCCTCGACCACCGAAAACGTGAGGGTTCTTGCTCTCCTTGCTATTGGAGAAATTGGTCGAAGCACGTTAGTATTCAGTGCTTTTTATTTGCACGCTAACATCTTGATAGCGATATTTCTAAGCATAGTCAAACTCTTCACAAGGTCCTTCTCGAACTGTTTATTTCTCCCTCTGATGAGATCAAGCACGCTGCCGCCTTTGCGCTCGGCAACATCTCGATCGGCCACCTCTCTTTCTACCTTCCCTTCGTTTTTGAAGCCGTCCGCGCCGGTGGCAAGCGCAGGTACCTCGTCCTCGTCTCCCTTAAAGAAATCATTGCGCGCTCCGCCCCTCCGCGACAACGGCTAAGCTTCTTGCTCCCTACTCTGGGGATCTTTGGAGTCTCTTGTTCGCTAATGCTGAGGAGGTGCAAGATGAGGGAACGAGGACGGTGATTGCGGAATGTTTGGGAAAATTGGCGCTTTCGGATCCTGGCAGATTTTTGCTGGATTTGAAGGAACGGTTGTCCTCACCTACGCCTACTATTAGGGGGCGACCGTTGTTGCGGAATCAGGTATACGTTTACAGACTCTGTGAGCGAGGAGTTTGATGCTGTACTTGGACAACTCATTGTGCAGTTCTTGAGGCTTGTGCAGGATGCGGACTTGGTGAGTTATAAAAGACTTATCGATTCATGTTTAACCCTTTTTTTTGCGTAGAATGTGCGAAGAGTTTCCCTCCACACTCTTAACTCTGCTGCTCACAACAAGCCGTACCTTATTACCTCGTCCCTTGATGAACTATTGCCTCTTCTTTACAATGAGACTGTGGTGAAGGATGAGCTTATCCACATTGTAGAGATGGGGCCGTTTAAGCACCGAGTTGACGACGGTCTTGATGCCAGAAAGGTAAATTGTATTTTTGTAATTTTATCTCTCGGTTTAGGAACAGCTGAGCTAATCTAATTTTTTTCTTCTCATAGTCCGCTTATGAATGCATGTTCACCCTTCTTGAAACGTGCCTCTCCAGAATAGAAGTCTTTGGATTCCTCGACCGTGTTATTCACGGCTTGAATGATGCATCCCAAGAGATCAAGACCCTCTCTCACGTCATGCTCCAACGTCTCGCCGTCCTCGCCCCCACAGCACTCATTACCCGTTTGGAATCTACCATCCAGCCTCTTCGTGAAACGATCAACTCAAAGCCTAAAACCAACGCGGTCAAGCAAGAAATTGAAAAGCTGAATGAT
Source organism: Chytridium lagenaria (assembly GCA_025449115.1). NCBI lineage: Eukaryota > Fungi > Chytridiomycota > Chytridiomycetes > Chytridiales > Chytridiaceae > Chytridium > Chytridium lagenaria. The sequence continues at coordinate 74,570 of JAHLKC010000048.1, forward strand.
CTTGTGAGGAGTGCAGTTAGGACGGCACTTATCCTCTCCAGGACTAGCAGGAACGCGCAGGGAGCTAGTGGGATGCTGGGACTTTGAATCGGTTTGATGAGTTTTGAAGGAGTGCAGGGCTGTTGGAAGCCCTGTTGCGGATTTGTTTGCGTCGGTTCAGGCAGAGATTGATGCGCAACATGCTATGGGGGTTGGGAGGGCCACATTGGGAGGGTTGGCGCCGATGGATTTGTCTTGAGTTTCATTATTATTTCTTTTTGTTGATGACTTCGGCTTTTGTTTTGTTGTGTTTTTTTTACTGGGGCTCTTTCTTTGTGCAATTATTTTTCAAGGAACCTCTATTGGTCCCAGCATCAGGATTTTTTATGGCAGCGGTTTTGTGTGTTTTTTTTTTTTTCTTAGTGTTGATAAAAGCGAGTTCACACGAAATCTCCTCAATAAAGAAGCAGAAATACATATCAAGTTTACTTAAAACATTTTCCAAAGTTGTTTTAGAGTCATACCGTCTGGCTTTATACGTTCGACCATCAACCCTAGTGTTTCGTCAAACACTATATCCGCATCCGCATCAACTTCTTCTTGAAGTGTCGATAATGGCATGGAAGTTGAAGAAGGGTGTTTATAGATTTCGGATTTCGCGAATTGACGTTGTTCTGCGAGGGAAAGGGAAAGGTCTTCTGTTGGATCTACGGGAACAATTTCAATATCGTCTTCTTTCATTTTTTCGATAGCTGCTATAGCGGTTTGGATTTTTTTAGCCTAATTTTCAAAACAAGAGGTTAAGCCGAACCATCAAAGTTTGTTTTACCTTCTCCCCTTTCAACTTTAACCCCTCTCCGAACCCGAAAACAGGGTTCTCCGCATAGGCTTTCACGCATTTCTTTATGACTTTAGCCAACTCCTTCATGCGACCCACGGGATGGACTTGAAATCCCAGGAGGTAGCTACCGGAATGATTTGTGGTTTCGACGACGAGGGAATGGCCGTACTTTGAGGTTTGCACGCGGACATTGTAGAGTTGACAAAAGGGGATGCTGACGTTGATGTGATCTGAGATGGCGTGCCAGGCGATTCGGAGGTTGGTGATGTAGAGGACGCCGAGGGTGTGATGTTGGGTGGAGAGGTTTGTGGTGTTGTTGGACTGATGGGGATGAAGGTTTTGGTGGTGAGGAAGGATGTTTAGAGTTATAGGAGAATAGGGGACGCTGAAAATAATAGTGAAAATGTTATACTTTATCTTGAATCACCTCTAACGGCAATACATCCAAAACACCATCCTTTGCAATCCTCCCTTTAACCGCGAAATCCCTATACGCTCTCGTCTCCTCATACCCCTCCATCGTACCCTTGACCCGTTCCACGCATGTCTCTGTTTCGGCGTTAAAACAAACTCAAATTTCGCGTTAGCAAGGACAGCTTGAAGGGTGAAGGATGAGATTCTGCCTTTGAGTTTTGTTGAGGAGTTGGAGGTGGTGGTGGAGGAGATGGTGTTGAGACCGATGGAGACGTTGGTTTTAGGGTTGAGAGGGTGGATCCAGATGAGACGGAGGGGGGTGATGAGGAGGAGACCGGGGTGGTTGGGGTTGCCGCGACAGTCTTCGACGTTGGTGAAGGTTTCGAGGATGGATTCGCCGGGACGTGGGATGAGTTCGCTGTGATGGGGTTGGTTAGTTGGTGGAAGCTCTGTGGTTGAGTAGGAAGAGAAGGGAGCGGATAGATGAAAGAATGAAGGAAGGGAGTTCCATATGTAGCGATATTAAATGTAAAACTGAGACGCCAAAGTACCTTGGTGGAAGATCAAACCGAATCTCCCTATCATGCCAGAACTCGAGTGGCCGTGCAAGGAGATGGCTTTTAAATCCCGTCATGTAAATAGAATTGTCAAACTTCCAGAAATCACAAAAAAACTAGTAAACATTGGAAACGACATGATTGCGAGTGACGAGGTTGAGGAAGGAGATGTGATCCTTGTAACAGGGAGTTCGGGACTTGTAGGAAAAGCAATCCAAGAGATTGTTATGAATTCAACAGAGGATGCGTTTAGGAAACGAAAAAACGAGACTTGGGTCTTTGCGACGTCGAAGGATGCTGATTTGAGGTGGGTTTCCCTCTCTCACTTAAAACCTTCATCCAACGCATAAAGTCATGAGCCTGAAATCTTTCCATATCTTTAACATCAACATATCTTTTACATTAAAGAGACGAAACCGAATGTCACAACCTCTTTGCTCGTTACCGCCCCACCCACGTGATCCATCTCGCAGCCCTCGTAGGCGGACTCTTCAAAAACCTCCGCCTCAAAGCCCAATTCTTCTACGACAACAGTCGCATCAACGAAAACGTCATACACACATCCTACAAATTCAACGTAAATAACTCCAATTGGTTTTCATCTCTCAAAGTTAACTAATGGAAGGAAACATCAACATCATAGGTGAAGAAAGTCGTCTCTTGTTTAAGCACCTGCATATTCCCCGATAAAACCACATACCCCATCGACGAAACCATGATTCACGATGGTCCTCCCCATGACTCGAATTTCGGCTACGCTTACGCGAAACGCATGATCGATGTCATGAATCGGTAGCTCCCCATCTCATCATAAAAAAACTAAACCCCATAAAAGCTCCTACCATTCCCAATACGGTCTGACCTACACCTCTGTGATTCCTACAAACATTTTTGGACCTCACGATAATTACTCTCTCGACGATTCCCACGTGATCCCCGGTCTCATCCATAAATGTTACATTGCAAAACGTCTCGTATTTTGTTCTAATGTTTTAATTTGTTCACCGTGGGGAAGGGGGAGGCGTTTTTTACTGACATATTGGGTTTTTTAGGTGATGGTACGCCGTTTGTGATAGGTGGAACGGGAACCCCGTTGAGACAGTTTATCTATTCAATGGATCTGGCAAAATTGTTTGTGTGGACGTTGAGAGAATACCATCAAGTGGATCCCATCATACTTTCAGGTATTAAAAAAAAACGTTTCAGCATCTACATTCTCTTGAATCACATTCTTTTTATCCCTGCTCTCCGTACATTTCCAATATCCTAGTATATACATTTCACACCCCCTTAATTTTTTGGTTGCTCTTCTCAACTATTGTCCTCAATCTACCCCTCTTCATATTCTTGAATCACATTCTTTTTATCCCTGCTCTCCGTACATCCCCAACATCCTAGCGTACACACACATAAGTTTTTTTTTGTGTTTGTTTGTTTTTGTTTGTTTTTTTGTTTGTTTTTTGTGCTTCTCTATTCCTTGTCCTCCAACAACACGCCCCTCCATTCTCGGTCCATATTAACAAAAACCACCCTCAAGTCCCCGAAAAGGACGAACTCACCATCAAACACGTTGCCGAACGCATCGCCTCCTCCATGAACTTCACCGGTGCCATCCACTGGGATGCGACAAAAGCCGACGGTCAATACAAGAAAACCGCATCCAACGATAAACTGATGACGTTGCTTCCCGATTTCACATTCACGCCATTTGAAAAAGGTACTTTAAGGTGATGATGGGGTTTTTTTAATGTTTGGATAGCGTTACAGGAAAGCGTGGATTGGTTTTTGGAAAATGCGGAAACGGCGCGGAAATAAAATGTATAGAAATAACACCCGTTTTGGAAAATAACAGCGTGGACATTTTTGGGGCCAAAAATCATGTTTATGGGAAGAGAGTGACGGTAGGTGGGGGGAGGGTTGAGATTTGAAAAGAAAAAAAGAACATTTCCTTAATGGTATTCCAAAAAAAAACACACAAAAACATTATCAGTGTTTACCAGCTTTTTAATCTGCATCAACACTTTCGGGCTCACCTCAAAAAAAAACCACCCCAAAAAACCCATAATGCCCAAACAATCATCCCAATCACCCCCCCGCCTCCTCTCCATCCCCTCCACCTCCACCAAAACATCCCCCATACCACCCTAAATGCACTCAGCCATCGACCCACCACCTCCACCACCTACCATTCCTACAGTCTCTCCGGCATCAAATTCATAGTCGACTCACGTTGTCGTTCCCTCCGTCCGATAGGTCGAGGAGCCTTTGGATTCGTCTGGTAAACCCCCAATACGAAAAAAAAACTAAGGAAAAAAACAGTGAAGCCGTGACGGTGAACCCTGAAAACAGGGTTAGACGAACGCGTCGCAATCAAACGTATTCGAGGGGGTTTCGCATCCCGTACGCAACGAGAGAACGTGTGGAGAGAGGTTGGGGTGTTGCAAGACCTTCATCATGAAATGTAGACCGTCCCCCCTTATTTTCTTTTGTATTGATATTTTTTGGCGGTGTAGATTCTTCAACTTCGGTTCATGTATCGACCACCACGGTGTGATGATCTTTATGTTGCGACAGAGATGATGGATATGGATTTGGAGGGGTTGTTGGGGAGTGGAGCGTTTGGGTGGTTGACAAAAGACCATGGACGGTTTTTGGGGTATCAGGTGTTGAGGGGGTTGAAGGCGTTGCATGATGTTGGGATAATGCATAGAGATGTGAAGCCAGGTATACGCGTGAGTTTTTTTTTTATTGACTAAATGATTCATAGCGAATATTTTAGTTGACCGACGGTGTCATGTTAAGGTGAGCCGGGGGGGTGTGGTATTGAATGTATTGATGATGACTAGTTATGTGATTTCGGGTTATGCGCTCCCATCACGAGTTATCCCAACACGGATCCAACGTCCACCTATATCGCAACACGATGGTATCGAGCACCCGAGATTGTGTTCCCCGGTGGTTTATACAACGAAAAAGGTGTGGTGATTATTTTTTTAGAGGTGCTGATGATTTGAAAAGTGGATATATGGGCTGCTGGATGTGTTATAACGGAAATCCTGACGAGGAGGTCACCGTTTCCTGGGGAGAGCTGTGAGTGATTGAGGTATGATGTCGACTCAAATTTTTGGTTAGCGATGGATCAACGAACCCGTCTCATAAAGCCTTCAATATGCCGCATCTCTATACCCCCACATGGGTGAGTTTCCACCAAATCCCACGCATAAGACTCACATGTCTCCCCCGCGCTCCTTAAAGACATTCACGATCGTCAGCATCTCCATCCAAGTTTAGACGGTTTAGAACGTGACATGGATGAACAAGGTACCGTATAACGTTGGGGTGATATGTTTATTGTGGTTTTGTAGCAAACGATTTGATATCACGACACCTCCTTATCGCGGATCCGTTGTTACGGGTGTCAGCAAAAGAGGCGCTGACACATGAGTTTTTTAGGGGATTGCATGACCCCACTGATGAATGATTATATTTAGTGAAAAGGATACCTTTTTACGCAGACACGCAAGCATGACATATAGGCTATACATGTATTTATCTTTTCATATCTAGATCGCCGTAAATGTAGAAAAAATAAATGATAATAGAATAACCCCCCTCCAATTTGTTACTTTTTTATAATAAATACCATGGACCGTTTTGTACAAACATAATGATCAAGATAAGTCAGAAAGAATAACGCACATATCATTTCTTTGCACAAACATAGTGAACAAGGTAAGCATAGAACACATACCGTTTCAACAGAAACAACTCCACCCTATCCAAAAAAAACCAACGCGCAGCTGGGCAACGAAGCAAACCCACGACCTAAATCCCACCGCTACCCAGCAGCTCAAGTCAGTTTACACCCACACCTCACACAAATCCTCTGTTTGAAGCAACAGAAATACAAGAAATTGAAGGAAATACAAGATAAACACAATGGCCAAGATGATGGCGGTGACGGTGATATAATTGTCCCTCCATATATGCCCACCACCCAGCGGACATTGTGCAAGAGCGTCAACCACAATAACGTGAGGAGCGGCACCGGCTTGAACGTAGACGGGTTGTTGGGCGGGATAGCTGGGTTGAGCGTACGTTCCTGGGTAGGCGTTCTGAGGATGAGGGTGTTGGTGTGGCGGGGGAGCGTATTGCTGAGGTGGAGGAGCATATTGTTGGGGTGGGGGAGCGTATTGTTGGGGTGGAGGTGCGTAGCCTTGTTGAGGGGGTGGGTGGGAGGGTGGTGCGTAGCCTTGTGGAGGAGGGTGGCCGGCGGGAGGGGCGTAGGATGGTTGGGGTTGTTGGGAGGGGATGGGAAGAATTTGGAGGTGTTGGGTTGAGGGGAGGGTTTGAAGGTGCTGCATAGACGGAGCCTTCTGGGGGGAGTAAGGGGGAGCGGGTTGGTTCTAGTTATGAGGAAGGAAAAAGAAAGTGTTGAGTATGTAGGGTTTAGGAGGATTTTGTTACCTGCATTGCTGATGAAGCTTTTTGTTGAGTGTTAAGGTACGTTACTCTTGCGGTTTACGCGATGGAGGATTCTTTCAGGGTGGGGATGGGGTTTATGTTGTAGAGTGAGTTCGTTTCGTGGGGGGGTTGTGATAATGAGTGTGAGGCTGAAGACTTTCTGACAATCACACTTTTTGATTATATTGGTCCATCATGAGATTTGTAGAGTTTTGATTCCGTCGTCTGCAACGGTCATAAAGCAAGTCGCGACATTCCGCGTTGGCGCGTTTAGAGTTTAAAAAACAACTTGAGATGACCATATGCACTTCATGTCAAAGTGGGATTATAGTGAAAAAGGTTCATGACATTGGGATAGTTGTGACAGAACATGTGTATAACGTTAATGTTGTATCAGTTAAAAGACACCATGTTTAGAACTGCAGGGGAGAGAAGACCAGAAATAGGGGGTGTGTAGATGAGGACATGGTCAGAAGGGTCGTATAAGCATTGTACAGAACAAACAGAGTCAAAGAAAGAGGCAAGAGTGGGAAGAGCTATACAAGATCAGAAGAAGATTGGAAGAGCCCATGTTGCCATTCAGCTCACAGGCCGTCTTTCACCCGCGTATGGCGTTAGGCAGCAATCCAAAAAAGCAATAAAACAAAGGGGTTAAAACAAAAAGTATTTATTTATACCAATAACTAGCTAATATATAGTAGTGCTGCTGTGGATTCAACACATACTATATAGATAAATAAATAAATACAAACAATGTGTACTAATAACTACATACGTAGTATATACATACACAGATAGTATATATATACAGATAGTGAATGAAAGAGGAAAGAAATTTATGACATAGTGTATCCGATGTTCTCTAATACATATTGATAATTAAATAATATTAATAGTAATAATTGCAAGTATCCGACATGTATTATTATTTATATCCAACAACATGAAATACATATAACAGCAAAAGGGTCACCATGACCTGTGGTACATAATATATTATTATGTATATGTACCTTATATATACTTTATATATTTAATAATATAGATATGGCAGTGAATAAACTATTAACTAAAATAACAGCCAAGGCAAAATAATGCGCATCACTATATAATAATATTGTACTCCTAATAAATATATTATTAGTAGTATGTATTTATTATTAACTAACTAACCACATACTGAGGACTATACTGTGAGTCTGTGACTGACTGACTGACTGACTGACTGACTGGGTCTTTGGTATAGAGGCGAGGCGATGCTTTCCCTTTTTGCCTGTGTTTAATTATTTATTATTTATTTATTTATTTAGTACTACATTTTCTATTATATACAAAATAAATAAATAAATAAATAAAATTAATATTTAACTACAATAAAAGTGGACCATCAACCCCCCCCACCATCTTAAGGCATCATCAACATCCATCCATCAATCCATCATCCATCCATCAATCCATCCATCAAATCCATCCATCATCTATCTATCCATCCATCCATCCTCTTTCAAGTTTTTATATAACCAAACAAACTCTCTCCATACATATCAACAAGCAACAACAGCATGCACCCTTGTTCATCATCTTCAAGAACGCATAGAGACATGCAGGCCATTCTTCTTCTTCTGGCTACCTCTTCCGTGTCCATCGCCACTGCTCTACCAATTGCATTCCCAAAAGGTGGAGGTGGTAAACCAGGAGGAGGAGGAGGTTCAACCTCTTCAACTTCGGGCAAGCCAGGCAAACCATCTTCACCAAACCATCTTCACCCAAACCTTCTTCTCCCAACAAACCATCGGTAAGTGGAACGAGATCTTTTTAATTTCTCTTGCATTCTTTCGACATCATCTCATTTATATTTTTATTTGCAGTCGCCCGCACGCGACCAGCTGTAGTTGTTGTAGTCCCGTCTCTCCTCCTTCATCCAGCAGCGGCAGAGGGTAAGCCTTATTTGTCTTCTTTCCGATCTAAAGCTAGACTCTTAACAATCATTTTATTCTCCCACAGAGCACCGTCGTCTACACTTCCTACAGTCCCCGCGTCCTCACAAGCGGTGCCCTTGCTGGAATCATCATTGGCAGCATCGTCTTTATCCTCCTCGTGATCTTGCTCATCTACTTTCTCTCAAAAACGTTCCAAATCTCGCGCTCACGTCAAACCCTACTCACCCGCAGTCGCAGCCGTCTACACCCCTTCCCCAAACTCTACCACCGTCCAACCACAACAGTCATCTACCCAGGCCAATACCCTAAACCCGGTTCATTCTCTCCTCCTTTAACAATGCGTCCGAAGCAGAGTTTGAGGCCGGTGCACAATTTCAACGCCTTTTCCCTACCAGCATTCGGAATGGTGTCACACCTGAAGATGTTGCTGAGATTAGCAGAGTGGGACCGCAGCAAGCTTGGTTGTTGGAGTTTGAGGCTGGAAATGGGGTTTCGGGCATGATTGAGAATCTCGCGAACGGGGGTGGTGGTCAGATTCTGACGTTTAGCAAACCCGCCACGACTGTCAGCTTGCTCTCCAGGCTTCCGCTTCACATTGATCCTTACACGCCTGGCAGGAATTGGTTCTACTTTGAGGTGAGAAACTCAATTCTTTTCTGCTTTTATTTTTGTTTTCGATTTTTTTGTTTGTATTTGTATTTTATCAGGTTTATTAAACTTGCCCTTTTTTTTTCTTTATCCCCACCTTTATTCATTAGGTCACCATCATGGAAATCACCATTTCACCAAACCCCACTGTCATCTCTATCGGTCTTGCCACCAAACCCTACCCTCCTTTCGTCACATTGGCTGGAACCAACACTCTATCGGTTACCACTCTGACGATGGTAAGCTCTCCGTTCCTCCTCCACCCTCTTCCTATCGCGCCACTCACAGTGACTAACCCCCGTTTCTTGATCAGGCCGCGCCTTCCACGACGACCCCTTTGGCGGCCGCCTCTTTGCCACCTCCTACACCCGCGGCGACACCATTGGATGCGGGTAGATCCTAACCGTGGAGCCGTCTTTTACACGCTCAACGGCACGCACTTGGGTGATGGGTCTTTGAGCAACACGTACAGGGATTATCATGTTGCTGTTGCGGCGGATGGGCCGTGTCAGGTTTATGTGAATGTCGGGGGGAAGCCGTTTTTGTATTCTAGTGCGAATGTGGGGTGTTTTGAGGAGAGGGAGGTGAAGGTGTGATTTTTTTTTTTTTGGGGGGGTGAAGGGAAGATGCTTTCTGATGGGGTGTTTGAGGGATAGAGAGGTGATTTTAATTTGGAGGGTTGAGATATAATATGTTGGTGTGAATTTTTTTTTTTTTTTTTTTTGTTTTGAAAGAGTTTTTTTTTTCTTTCTTTCTTAGTGTCGTTTTTATATATCGATAATGAATAATACAGTAATGTGGATATGGTTTTTTGTGGACGCGTGTTTTTTTGTTTTGTTTTTTCCTTTCTTTTGGACGTCATGTGGGCGTTGCCTTTTTATATCATTGATAATAAAGGATTATAGGGTTTACGTTTTTGAGGTTATTTTTTTTGTTGATGGGTGAAGGGTTTTCAAGAATGTAGAGTGTATAAACGGATTTAATACGATGAACTTTACACATACTATTTACCTCCAAAAACTGCAACCATTCAATAAAAGTTGTTTAATAATTCACTTTTCGTTTGTTTACACGGTAGAGATGTACCTCAACGTCCTCCTTTGAATTCATTGACTAAAAAACAATCACTATTATTTCCATTTAAAACGATCAAGAGGCTGAGATTTGACTTGAAATGCGTTAAAATGTAACTCATCGAAACGTCACACCCCATAACAATAAGAATATCATGACACGATAACGACACATTGATTGCATGCTCCATCAACAATTGGGCTGTCTTGCACATCCACAGATCACAAAAAGCAAAAACACAAACGTGTGCCCAGTTGGACTTGGTCACAAAAAATACATCCACAAACACAAAAACCAAATTCCAAAAAAGGCATCACACAGGGTCCAACCAAACCCGCCTCTATCAATGGCTGCGCTTCCCATCATCACATAAAACAACCTCCCATACTCATTCACAACCCATCCCATACCACCACCTCCCATACTCTTTCGCACAAACCCATACTCTTTCGCACAAACCCATACATACTCTTTCGCACAAACCCATACATACTCATTCGCACAAACCCATCTTTGAGAAAGAAAAAAAAAAACACGTCAAGAAAATGCTTTCCCCCATGCCATGAACAACGTGATCCTCCTTCTCACAACCGCCTCCATATCCACAGCTTTCCCAATCCCAAAAGGTGGTGGCGCACCTCCCCCACCCCCAAAACCTCCCTCCCCACCCCCAAAACCACCCACCCCAAAACCTCCCTCCCCAAAACCTCCCTCCTCCGGAAAACCAGGGGTAAGACATCCAAACCATGTTTCCCATACTCAACCACATCAGGTCATCGTCGTCGTCCCCGCAAACACCAACAAAGAGGTACACCCCACCCTCCCAAACTTCCACTAACGCATTGCAGACCATCGACGACGGCGTCGACCACCACTTTAACGCAGACGAAGCAAGGATCGTCGGTATCGTCATTGCCTGCATCATTGGTCTCGTGATCGTCTTTGGGGTCGGGTACTTCATCTACGATCACATTAGGTCGTGGTACAGGCGTTTTCGTGCCCGTCAACGTCAACGTCAGAACGTGGTGGATTTGAAATCAACAGGCGCGGATACAGGTGGTTGGCTATTATGCGGGAAAAACGTGGAGTGAAAAAAAGGTACCACCTTTTCTTATTAAGGTTTCGCTAATGTTTAACCGCAAGATACTGTCAGATTCATACACCACTGTCAAATTCGTACCCGACGACAGCACACCATGCATATTCCACTGTACATTCGAGAACCCACAACAGTCGCTTCCACCGAAAACCCAACGCCCGCACCGTCACAATGCCAACCTCCATGATCGCCATAATCCCTCCTGACTCCTTTTTTCACCATCCAACACAATAATATTGTTTTCACTTTTTGTCATTCCTTTTTTTTATAATATATATACACACCCCACACACCCCCAGTACCTCATTTATATTAAAATACACCTTTTCACCCCCCAACAACCTCATTTATATCATTCTAGTGAAGACTATGATTTCTTAAAGATATTTTCGCATGAGGGCAGCCCTAAAAACCTCAAATATGTAATAAAGGTACATGTTAATACCCGTTTTTTTCTGTAACGACGTCCTACGATTTTATTTAATTTTAGTCTTTTTTTTTTGGGAAATTTCTATAAATGCGCAATACCGCATAGCTTTTGTCCCCCCTGAACTATATTAATTTAAGGTAAAGACGTCTGTATTATTTTCTCCTTATATGTTTCCGTATATTTCATAAAGATACAACATATTAACTGCAACTGCTTAAGGTTAAAGTTCCGGCTTTGTACATGATTGACTTGGCCGAAAACATATTATTATCTTAAACGTCTACCAATAAACGAAAACACAGCCTCACTTACCCCCACATTAAAACGTGGCCATGCTTCAACCCCACAACTTACAAGACCTCCCCTCACCCATGCTCTCCATCATCATCCCCCAACTCCTCTCCCCAGCCCTCGCAGCAACAACCAAAGCCCCAACCAAACACCGCAACTCAAATCCCCAGACTTCAAGTCCTCCCGCCTCCCCAGACTACATTGGAGTCATCCTTCTATCCATCGCCGCGTCCATCATTGTTTTTTTCGTGTGGTCGTATTGGTTGACGTTTGTGGGACGTTGCGAGATATTGGGAAAGTCGGTGTAGGAGGGGGCGGGGAGGGAGATGCATTGCAAGACTTATCCGGCCGATAAAGATGCCACGGTGGTTGAGACATATGATTTAGTGGTTCGTCAAGGTAAGGCTGCCACGATAACCGAGATGCCATAGGAGACTGGTTCGTTACGATAAAGCTGTCACGACAAGCGAGAATGATGTAGCGTGAGACTACTCGTGCTGAAGGTTATTAGATTGAAGGGCGTTTTGTTGACTATCGTTTTGTTTTTTTTTGTGTAGGCCGTATCATTTATGTTGAAGGGACGTCATCAATGGCTGCCGTGAACGACTTCCTCATATCTTTGTATTCTTTTTGTACATGCTGAGCCTCGAATACCTAAGTATTGTACTAATAGAATGCGTTTGTTAATAAAACCTCATTGTCGACTCAACCATATTTTTATACAGGTTCCAAATTGATGTTGAGTAATTATAACATCAAAAAAAGTACCGCCTCGCAGCCAAATGAGTTTAAAAGTCATTATGGCGTCTCTCTGAAGCTTGCAAATACGAAGCAAACCAGCCTTAATTCACACATTCATATACAACTTTATGAAACAAGCAGGACGTTGTGCGGTGAGGACCAAGCCCAGGGACCGAGCCGCCTAACGACCCAATTTACGAAATTTATTGCCTTCGATGAAGCTGTAAAATGGCTAAGGGGGCAGACATATTTCAAACGAGAACGAGTTTAAATAAAGCGCACATCAAAACCCCGCTTCCCTCTTCATCACTCACTATTTTCGTCAATAATGATTCCACACATGTCTCCATCCTCCTCCCACTCATCGTCTCCTACGCTTCCCTCACGACCGCCATCCCCGCTCCAAGCGGTGGTGGGGGTTTCTACAACGGCGGCAGAAGCACCATGACCCCTGAAGCCTCTACAGCCGTCATAGTCCTCCTCTCCATCGCCGGTACCATCCTCCTCCTCACATTCGCCTGCTACTTCACCCTCCTCTGGAAAGCCCGCAACCTCAACCCCTACGCCATCATCAACCCCGTGCGAGATGAGTACATGGCAGCCATGGACTATGAGAAGCAGAACCCGCCTAGTAGGAACAAGGGGTGACGGTGGGAGACGCTGAGGAGATGGCGAGGATGGGAACGGCGGAGGCTTGGAAGTTGGAGGTGGTGGAATCGATGGGTGTGTTGAATGGGGAGAAGAGATTGGAGGGGAGAATAGGGTTGGACAGATCGTTCAATTTACTCTACCCAACAGAGCTGTTAGCCTGCTTTCAAAACTTCCTCTCTACTTTGACCCAAATGCTTTAGAACGTAAATGGTTTTACTACGAGGTAAACTTTACTCAACGTTTTAACTTGTTGCTCGCTTTATATCTAACCCTTTTTCTCTGTCTCAAGGTTACCATTTTAGAAATGGGTCTCACTCCGTCCCTACCATCATCTCCATCGGTCTCGCAACAAAACCCTACCCCAACTTCCGCCACATCGGTTTCAACAAAAACTCTGTCGGCTACCACTCTAACGATGGTAACAACCCCCCCCATAACAGAATCATCCTAACCCCCGTTTTCTTCCAGGCCGTTCATTCCACGATACCCCAACTGGCGGTCGAGCATTCTCAACAGCATACACCCGCGGCGATATCATTGGATGCGGATACGATCCAACGCGTGGTGCCGTTTTTTTATACTCTCAATGGGAAACTTATTGGTGATGCTTCACATGGGAAGAAGGTGTTTCATGATTACTCTATTGGTGTGTCGGCGGATGGGCCTTGTGAGCTTTATGTTAATGTTGGTGGAAATGCGTTTGCTTATGCGCCTGCGAATGAGAGGATTGTGAAGAAGGAGCTTTTGTTTTGAGATGGAGGGAGGGGATGTTTTTAGTGTGAAGTTATCTTTTTTTTTTTTGTACATCAGTTTGTTCCGTAAGTTTCCAATGTACTATCAACGTGTTTAATATATTCATTGTATATATGTGAAGTCATCATCGTTATCGTAAATACACACACACGTGGAATGATGCCGAAACCGTCTCCTCCTCTGCAGTATACTCAATTGCATTTTCAGTTTCCGGTAGAGATCATTTTCCATCGTAAGCTAACTCCCTTCTTTCTAACCCGATCGTTTCACAACAACTCCACAGTCGGACGAAGTTTCTCTACAATCGCGAGCGGTTACGACCTCTTCTCATGTAATCGAGTTTTATACGCTCAACGGCACTCTCATTGGCGACGCGTTGTCCGCAAGTTCCACAATTGTAATATTGCAGTTGGTGCCGACGGATCTTACCGACGCTTTATTAATGTTAATGGAAAAGAGTTTGTTTTTTGTTTTATCGGCGAAGTGCCAAAGCTTAACTTGAAGTGTGAGTTAATAATTTTCGCGACGTTGCGGACGTGGTTTTTTTAATAGCATTCGATACATCAATTTTTATAGAATAAATAATCTCAATTCTCTGTGTCGACTATGATTTTATTTACCGATAAGTGATACTGGAATAAACACACAAATCGAGATTATGCCTTCATTTTAAATTATTTATAAACTATCACACAGCTGACACCGCACAAACAAACGCTCGTTCAAAGTATAAAGAATCCGCTAGCATTCTGTTCAAGCGCTTGCACGTTCAGGTTGTAATCCGTGCCTTGTAAACTTTGTGTATGAGGCGAGGTTTGCCTTGGTTGAGGTGAAGTTCGTTTCATAGTCCGACGTGGCTGTGGTTTTTGATTCGAAAAAAAAAAATTACATTTTGTTTGAAGACACGGTGCGGATCACACTGCAGGGATACTTAATCCGGGCACCATCCAGCGACAAGGGTCATCCCCTCCAAATCATCAAGAATGTATGTTTTGCAAGCTATCTTGCTTGCATCGTCTGTATCTGCCTTGCCGTTCCCGTTCCCATTGCCATTCCCCAAGGGTGGTGGTGGGAGACCTGGAGGCGGTGGTGGATCAACATCATCGTCATCGTCGTCATCATCGTCTTCGGGTGGTGGTGGGAGAGGCGGGGTGAGTAACAGTCATGCATCCCATTTGTTTTTATTTAATATACATTATATGTATATATATTGTATCATATATCTAATAATCATTTTGTTTTTCTAGTCTACTGTCATCTTCTACAACAGCCCGGCGTCGCTGTCGGAGCAGATGCCCTGGCTGGTATCATCATCGCCTCCATCATATTCATTATCATCATCGTCCTCGTTATCAACTGCCTAATTCAACGCCAAAGATCCCGCCGCGCCGCCTTCTCCGTCACAGGTGCAAACCAATGAAGAGTAATGTGGGCAACTTGGCTTACAGTCAACCTGCAACAACCGTCACCAAACACAGACCACC
The DNA here is from genome assembly GCA_025449115.1 of Chytridium lagenaria. Classification (NCBI taxonomy): domain Eukaryota; kingdom Fungi; phylum Chytridiomycota; class Chytridiomycetes; order Chytridiales; family Chytridiaceae; genus Chytridium; species Chytridium lagenaria. The sequence continues at coordinate 89,936 of JAHLKC010000048.1, forward strand.
ACTATCATTTATCCCGGCCAATACCCTAAACCCGGTTCCTTCCTCTCCTCCTTCAACAATGCGTCCGAAGCAGAGTTTGAGGCGGGTGCACAATTTCAAAGACTCTTTCCTACCAGCTCGAGACCGACGGTGACACCTGCACATATCAACGAGATCAATAGAGTTGGGCCGCAAGAGGCTTGGGTTTTGGAGTTTGAAGCTGGGAATGGGGTTTCTGGGGCTTTGGAGAAGACGTCGAGTGGAGGTGGTGGTCAGATTCTGACGTTCAGCAAACCCGCTACAACTGTGAGCTTGCTCTCCAGGCTTCCCATTCATATTGATCCTTTCACACCCGGCAGGAGTTGGTTCTACTTTGAGGTGTGTTGATTTTTGGAATTTGGTTTTAGGCATTTTTTTATTCTGCTTCTTACAGTTTAGCTTCAACGACGCTCGTTAACATTTCACATCCTTTTTTTTCCTCCAAATAGGTCACCATTCAGGAGATTACTATATCACCCAACCCTACCGTCGTTTCCGTCGGTCTCGCAACAAAACCTTACCCACCCTTCCGTCACATTGGTTGGAACCAACATTCTGTCGGTTTCCACTCTGATGATGGTGAGATTGTCTTATCCTTCATTTCTCTAATTCTCATTCCTTTCCATTCCTCGCTTATCTCCTAACCTCCTTTTTTCCAGGCCGCGCCTTCCAAGATGACCCCTTTGGTGGCCGCATCTTTGCCTCCCCCTACACCCGTGGCGACACCATTGGCTGCGGATATGATCCCGCCCGCGGTGCCGTCTTCTACACCCTCAACGGCACCCACCTCGGTGACGGATCGCTCTCCCCCGTGTTCCACGATTACCACATTGCCGTCGCCGCCGACGGTCCTTGTCAGCTTTACATCAACGTTGGCGGTAGGGCATTTATGTATTCAAGTGCAAATGTGGATGTATTAGACAAGATAGGGCTACGGAAGCTGCGCCTGGAGCTTATGCGGTGCCGCCTAGTTGAGATCCTTTTTTGAAAAAAACCAAAGTTGTGAATTATCAAACGTTTTATTTGTAATCTTCTAGTAAATGTCTTCAAGTAATGTCCTTAATGTCCTTTGCCATTTTGCATGTAATGCTTTATACCTCATCCCTTCACTGGAAATAGTTTATCTGAAATCCATGTTGTTTTCAATACCCCACAATCACCTATCCCCCATGAATCTACATTATATCTATACTCATCTCTTTTACGAAAAAAGTCCGCTTTTTTAATAATCTAATACTTAGCTACTTCGGTTTCTTTCTTCTTCTTTAATTTTGCGCAACTGTCACTTTTTCTTATTGGCGGCCGTCGAGTAGAGGAATCGTTGAAATACTACATACATACATAATTATACGGTGTACGATCACTACGGTGAAAAAAACACACAGCTATTCCTGTAAATATATAGGATGGGAGAGAGTTACGAAACAATGAAAAAAACAAAACCTAGAACCAATTTGGCCTAGTTTTATCGGTTTTGAGATAGCACATAATGTGTTCGCAAAGGAGGCCATAAAGATGAAAATCTTTGGAGTGATGCTGTTGAGAATTCAAACTAAACACAGAACGCGCCAAGATAATTAAGCGACGCTTTCCAGCTGATTTAATGAAATACGTCTCTATATTTTAATTGGAAGTTCATTGCAATATTGAAGAGAAAGATACAAAAGAAGAAGTCGCAAATAAATATACGCACAAATGCAACGAGAGCAAAAAAATCCGCATAGGTACAGAAGTAGCAATGAACAGAGAGAAGGGTAAATAAATATGGGGTCCATGTAACAGTTCGTAACGCAAACATCGCAAATAATTCGAAGTGAAGAAGAAAAGCGTCATCAGCCAATCGGCAATTGATGCAAATTACCACAGACGCTTTCCGATCTACTCCTCGCGCTCCACCTCCTTCTTTTCGCTCTCGCATCATCCTCCTCAAACTCATCTCCTCCTCGCCTCCTCCCTAGCATCGAAGCAGTGGCAGCCCCCGTAGTCCCCTCAAAAGTCGCCGTCACCATACTTTCCATCCTAGAGCTTATCGTCACCGTCGCCGTTCCGCCTCCACTCGCTGTCGCTGTTCCACACACATTCCAGCCTTCGTCTTCCTGATGCGATATATACGGCGGAGGCTTCTCAGTCTCACCAACTTTGACATCCCAAGTATCAAAATCTGCGACTGACCCTAAATCATGGAGCCAATTCCGGACGCGTTGGAAAGTCAGTGCAGTGGGGTGATGAAGGCGGTCGAGCTCTTTCCGACAGGCTTCTGTTATTGCCAGAAGGGAGGGAGGGAGATCAAGTGGGTTCTGAGAGGGGGAGAGAGACAAGATGAATGCACCGAATGAGAGTAGGTCTTTAGCAACAGCTGCTCGTCTCTCACTATCTGTTGACGCGTCATCTGGGCCGGAATATGGAGGAACGCGCCGGCGGTGAAAATCTAATATGAAATATTGGACTTTTACCAACCTATAATATAAAAAAAAAGGGAAACAATAACCAAAGAAAAAGATAAAGAAAAAGGAAAAACGCACCGGAAAATCCAACCAACTTGACGTTCCACCTCAAATCCAAAACAAAACTATCTAACGAGAGACCCAAATCTGAAAACCCGGCCGCAAGGAGAAAATCCATGATGGCTGCCACATCTGTTATAACTTTCATCCTCAGCTTCCACCCCATCATACCCTCCTCCTCTGCCTCAGCCATCGCTTGCCGTAAGAACCTATCATCCTGCTCACATCTCAGCACCAACGCAACCTCACCGCCTATCTCCAATTCTTTAATCAACCTTCGCCCCTCTCCATCATCCTCCTCAACAAGTACTGGCGAATGACCAGTAGGAAATCGGAAAATTCCTACCACGTCCGACAGGAACCAAGAATACCGCGAGGAAGTGTCTCTAAAAACTCGCGCTCCATCTGCAAAAGTGCTTTCTGCTCCCATGGATGTGCGGGGTTCCTTAGAATTCGAACGGCAATCGGATTTGAAGAGCCGAAATCACTCTCCAGTGAAGAACCAAGAAATGTAGCCCACAGAGGCGTGCAGACACCTTTCTTAAAAATAAACTGTGAAGTCATGACGGGCGGGTCCTCAGCGTAATAAGCCTGTTCCAAAAGGGTGCTCAAAGTCGGAAAACTCGTCGGCCGTATCTCCCCATCCTCCAGCTCCTCCTCTGCTGGTGTTTCCTGCCGTTCTTCCTCAATAACTTGAACCTTCTCTAAGCGCTGCTTCAAAATCCTAGGCAGGTTATCGCCAAACTCAAAGCTCAGTACCCTTCTAACAACAACACAAAGCTCCCTCTCTTTAGCGATCTCATTCTCCACTAGCTGCCAGCATGACTGATCTAGTGTCATCATATCTCCGCCCCTTCGCGCCGGCTTTAACAAATTCCGCATAAACAATAGTCTTTCGCGTCCTTTCACAGTATCGAATGCAGACTCGATGATTCCCAGGACCTTCAGTCTCTCTCTTTGCACGTCTTGACGTAATGAACTGATCGAATTCCTGAGACATCTTGTGTTAATTGCCGCCTGGTATCGATCTGCTGCAGCCTTCTTCTCCAGCTCGTTCGTAGTTTTTTTAGCAGCCTCCACGCCTGTGGATGGAGAAGGGGATTTCTCAAACACGCCGATTCCAGCTTTCATCTCAATATCTTCCCCAGCGGTCACATCAGGCTCACTCAGCAAGTTCTCGTCTGTGGGCGTGACTTGGGCTTCGGAATCTCTTCTCGTCATCTCCTCCAGCCTCGCTTCATACTCCCTTCTAATGCGGCTCACTTCCTCCTCTCTCCTCTCCTTCTCCTCCCTGACCTTCCTTTGCTCCTCCAAAACCATGTTTGCCAACTCCAAAGTCCTTCCCCTTGCCAGATGCAGATCACCTGCCATCTCCGCCACAGCGTCCCTACATCGAGTCTCTGAATCACTGATGTTCCTCCGCATATCCTCTTCTGACTCTTCGATATACTTTTTCGCCCGCTCAAAATCCCTCTCCCGCACCGCCTCACTATTATTCAGTCTTTTCAAAGCCTCCCCCAACTTTGTCTCAGCCGCCACCCGTGCCTTCTCGGAAACTCGAAGGTCCTCTGTCAGCTTTCCGACAGTACTCTCTAGACTTAAGATTTCCGAGTAGTCCGTTCTCTGTGAGTCCTCAAGCTGCTGCTGTAAGTTCTGGATCAAGACGTCCTTGAACCCAGCCTTGCCTCCACTAGGGTAATCGAAAGGTGAAACCGGCGGCGACGGAGTCCTTGAAGGGCTCACAATGTTGAGTGGCGGATTTTTCTCCGCTGTATCAAGAGCGAATCCAGATGGAGGGCGATCACGGGACAATCCAGTAGCATCATCACGGGGTAAACTATTCCCCAACGGACGAAAGCTGATTTCAGACGGAGGACGATCACCAGACTCGCCAGCAATATCTTGAGGCTCTGATATGGAGGGCACAGGATGTATTCCCGAGGGTCCCGCACGTCGAGATAATGTCGCCCCATCATCATGTTCCTTGCCGTGCTCACAGCCTCCCTCCTCCTCCTCCAAACCAAATCGACTTTCGTCTGAATCGGAAACATGAGACTCGGCGTGAGAAGGCTTAGTCTTCCCACCTTGCGCAGCCATAATTGCCGGCAGAGTCTTGCCTCCGTATCGCGGCCTCTCAATCTCACTTAGAGACGCCTCACTCTCAGAGTCGATAACAATGATATCTTTGGTGCTCCGAGTCTTTTTTCCCCCATGTTGTGGTCGCTGCTTCCCACCATACGAGCGCTCTGCACCCGAAGCCCCACCTTTTCTCTTATAATACTCGACAAGTCTTTTTTCCAACCTCCTCTGTTGCAAAAGATCCCTTCGGACGTCTTCCTCTTCAGCCGTCTCGTCATCACTGCTTTCCGCGCAGCCTAATTTTGGCCTCTGCCTTCCTCCGGGAGGAGGCGCGGACGGATTTTGCACGTAAAGCAATCTCGATCGGCCGTAAGCAAAGGCTTTCTGGGGAAGGCTGGATGAGATACGGTTTCCGTTAATATTTCTCAATAGCATGGAAGAAGAGTATTGAACCCACCAAAACGATGTGTCTGGAAACTTTGAAACATCGATGCCTTCCACAATAAAAAAGTTCAACTCCATGTGCCTAAAAAAAATAACTTGTACATAAGAATATACCCCCAAATATTCTTAATAGAATTTAAAAAACAAATAAACAGGAAGTCGGTAAAGATTTTAACCATGCTTCGCTCAACCACACTTCTCTCAAGATACACTTTCAAAATCAAAGATTACTCACACTTCTCCACGAATATGTCTCACAAATCCCGGAATCTTTCCGGAGAGTCCATTAAGCCGAATATCCAAAAACCTTAACTTCCGAAGTTCCTTCCACCCCGGCGGCACCATCCCCGAGAATTGATTACAAGCCACTAACATAAAGGCATCAGATACATGAATGACATAGTTTATAACTCACCATCAAGATGTTCAAGATGAGTCATATTCTCAAAAAACCCATCAAGGGTTCCCCAGAATCCATTCCCGCAAATATCAAAAAACTTTATCGCAGTCAAGCTTTTGATACTCTCGGGAAGAAACCCCGAAATTCGATTATTACTCAGGTTCCTAAAAGGTGTTAAAAAACGCCACATTTATCAAACTTACAAATGCGTCAGAAACCTCATTCCACCAAATACAGGCGGAAGATATCCGTCAAGTGTGTTGGAAGCCAATATCAGCTTTCGTAAAAGCTTCAGCCTCGCAAAAGACTCCGGTAAACAAAACAATGTTGCACCCGGTGCATCGTCGTCGTCGTCGTCTTCGTCCGGAAGTCGAGGTCGACGTATCCGGCTAAGCCTGTTCCCATCAAGGTCCCTGAAAAACGATTAATTAACCGCAGCAGTAACCAAGTATACTTACAACTCATGGAGATTTTCAAATTTTCCGAAGAAATCTGGAATCTCCCAAGTGAGAAGATTAAACGGCAATTTTCTGTTATAACCGTTAGTGTTTCGGGAAAGTATCAAAGAGAAATGAGGGAAACAAGGAAGAAAGTATCCTTACAAGCTGATTAGACCTGTCAAATACTTCATGGAACTACTGATTTCGCCATGAAGTTGGTTATCGCCAAGATTCTGTAAAAAGAACAAAAGAATACACGATTAATAAACATAAATTATCCCGCAAATTAAAAAAATGATGATTAACTCACCCTTGAAGCATCACAAAGCCGAGCAAGAATAAAAAAATCAAGTATTAAAATCTACACATGAAAGCCCGAATGACTTTACAAAAAAAACAACAAAAAGCAATATCACTTACAGAATCTTCAAACTTTTCATATTCTTGAAGCAATTCGGAAAATATCCTGTAAGGTTGTTCCCTGAAAATTAAAATTAATATAATTGACTATGTCGGATGACAAAGCAGCATACCCGATAAATCCCTATTCGTTCAAAGCAAAAAAAACTCGCGTTAATATCAGTCTCTTACAGCAAAATCCAAGTTAAACAATGACACATATATATATATATATAGCGAACGAAAAAAGCAATCCCACATCTTCTTAACCAAAAAGACAGACCCAATATTTCATAAATATCTCAAACAAAACAAAACAACCAAAAAAAAGAACCAAAAAAGAACGAAAAATAAAAACTAGACTAAAAACTCCCTACACTCCCTGAATAGAACCCCCCCAAAAAAAACAAAAACCCAAACAAAAAAAACCCCCATACTTACAATTCCACCAAATTCCCAAATCTACCCAACCATGCAGGGAAAATCCCTTCAATCCCACACCTCTGCAACAACAAAAACTGCAACCTTTCCAATCCAAGCAACTCTCGTCGAAGCGCTCCCACAAGATCGCAATCTTGGAGGTATCTATAAAAAATAATAATAATAATTAGGGTAAACCTGCGATGAGTTGCAGATTGAAACCTTACATGTGTGTGATTCTAAGATCGTCATCATACTGAATTTCTCGACTTTCCCCATCGTGCACTTCTACGTTGCAATCCGGAACGTTATAACCCGGGAACGCTCGCTCCAATATAATGGCGTCCCTAGGAACCTCAATGACTCGCCCACCCAACATGTTTTCAGACTTTGACAATTTAATACGGAGTTCAGTCAACGACACGCTGACAATCCCCAGCTAAACTTATCGACAACCACATATATTTATCTTTTTTCATAATCTTTTTATATTTATTCAAAATCCTCTCCGCAACAACATCAAAATGAGAATAAACACCTCTGGGAATAAACCCATGCCGATAAAAAAATCCCTCCTACAACACTCAGCACAAAAAAAGAAAAGAAACATAATGAACGCGGGGAGCAGGTCAGGGTCGGGAAAAAAGCATAAAAGAAGGCAAAGACAAACAACCCAAAACCTCGTCACTACCTTCTCCTGAACTCCACTCATGTAGGGGCAAGGCCAAATTACAGAAACAAAAAAAAATAATCACACAAAGCTATTTATGCAACGAAAAAAAACAGTACGGAACGAGGTTTTGTAAGAGTGAGGGGGAGATAAGGCGGGGGGATACGCGTAAGGAAAGCACAAAAACAAGAGAACAAAAGACATGGATGGTCTACGAGTAAAGGTCATCGTCAGCTCCAACCTCCTCAGTGAACCCTCCGCTGCCCCCACCCGCGTTTCCAGATGCACCTCCTGACGGCGCACCGCCCGCAATACCACCCTCGGGGAACTTGAAGTTGGCCGCAATGCCAAGCCTTTGCTGAAGGTTCTGCGCAAACATCTCGTACTTGCGGATGTCATTGTCGGACACACTGCGCCTGGCAAACCGCATTGCCTCCTCAAAGTGTGCCTTGGTAATCTCGGGGACAGGGTCAGAGTCGTCCTCCATCACCTCCTCGCCACGCTCAGCAGCCTCCTTGGCCGCACGCTCCTTCTTGATATCAGCGTCGATTGACTCACGGATAGCAAGCTTGCAAGCACGCTGACAAATTTCAGTAAGATCAGCACCAGAGAAGCCGTGGGTGGCCTTGGCCATAAGGTCGAGGTCGACGGCTTGACCGACGGGAGACTTGCGGAGAACAGACTTGAGAATCTGGCGACGCGATGCCTCATCTAAACACACAATTTTAATGTAAGAATATGGGAACCTTCACACAAGACCAGAATAAAAGCATCGAAGAGTGCTCACCAGGAAGAGGAATGTAAATGAGCTGGTCCAAACGACCCGGCCTGAGAAGAGCAGAATCAATCTGGTCGGGCCTGTTGGTGGCACCAATGACGAAACGTTCTTTTTCGCGTTCATACCATCCCATCTCGGTAAGATCTGGTTGAGAACACGGTCACCGGCACCACCAGCGTCGCCTCCACCACCTCCACCACGAGCCTTTGCGATAGAGTCGAGCTCGTCAAAGAACATCACACAAGGTGCGGCAGCACGAGCTTCTCGAAAACGTCACGGACGTTGCCTCAGATTCTCCGAACCACATAGTGAAAGTTCAGGACCCTATAAACATAAAGGTAAGCTTGTGACATGATAGAGGGAAAGTAACAAAAAAAAGTGATATTGCCAGAAAAAAAACCCACCTTGATCGAGATGAAGTTGGCCTGGCACTCGTTTGCAATAGCCTTGGCAAGAAGAGTCTTTCCACAACCAGGGGTCCGTAGAACAACACACCCTTGGACGGCGACATGCCGAACTTGAGGAACTTCTCGGGGTGTTCAACAGGGTACTGAACAGTCTCCTGGAGCTCCTGCTTGACCTTCTCGAGACCACCCACATCGTCCCAAGACACGTTGGGGACCTCGACAACAGTCTCGCGGAGAGCAGACGGGTTCGAAGTGCCCATAGCGTACTATCAATGCAATAAGATGAAAAACGTCAGACACATGCGTCCAAATCACATAATAAAAGAGAATAATGTTACAGCTACCATACCTAAAGTTCTCCCATGGTAACAGCGAGACTGTCAAGGACCTCAGCGTCGATAGTTGTCCTCCTCAAGATCGATAAGGTCCCATCTTCTCACGAATTTGCTGCATAGCAGCCTCAGAGCAAAGCGAGGCAAGATCGGATCCGACGTGTCCGTGAGTCTCAGAGGCAATCTAAAACGAAAACAAGCACATGAGCAACGCGATAAAGGAAACGTCCTCCATGAGCATTTGTAAATACCTGCTCAAGGTCAACATCATCACCAAGCTTCATGTTCTTGGTGTGAATCCTAAGAATCTCCAACCTGCCGGGGGGTCAGGGATACCAATGTCAATTTCCCTGTCGAAACGTCCAAAACGCCTCAATGCAGGGTCAATGGAGTTGGGACGGTTAGTGGCGGCCATAACGACAACGTTGGAACGGGCCTTGAGACCGTCCATGAGGGTCAAAAGCTGGGATACACACGACGCTCACTCTCCATTGGTCTTCTCTCTCTGGGTGCAATGGCATCCACTTCGTCGATGAAATAATTGCAGGAGAGTTCTTCTCTGCCTCCTCAAGGCCTTGCGAAGGTTGGACTCGGACTCACGGCCATCTTAGACATAATCTCAGGACGTTAATGAGGAAAAAGAAAGCGCCGGTCTCGTTTGCGACAGCACGAGCAATCAAGGTCTTTCCGGTACCGGGGGGCCGAACATGAGAATCCTAAAGCAACCGACTGAGTAAAAATCCGAGTCGCAAAGCAAGGAAACATCGCTAAATATCTACATACCTCTCGGGGGCTTGATACCAATAGACTTGAAGAGCTGGGGATGACGGAGGGGGAGCTCGACAAGCTCACGAATCTGAGCAAGCTGCTTGCGACACACCAATTTCATCGTATCCAACATCAGCAAGATTACTTTCCTCATCTCACGCTTGATGGGCTCCCCTCACAATGATCACAGTATCTTGCGCAACCTAAGGAAGGAGTAAAGTCAGCAACTAGAGCATCAAAACTGAAACATCCTTCAAATCCAATGTTAAAGCTCTAAACTTACAATACAGTAAGGTGCAGGGTCAACCTCAACAATCTTGAACTCGACAGCCCTCATGGCACCACGCACAATAAAGAGGTCACCTTCTTCACGGGACGGTAAGCCTCGAGGAAGTAAGGCTTAAGGTAGACATCAAACAAGTTGCCCTGGAGGTTCTCGACAGTGTCGTCGATGGGGAGGACGTGAATCCTCTTACCGTACTTGATGTCGGAGCAGGCGTGGACAGAGACAACGTCACCGAGACGAACACGGAGGTTGTTCCTGACGACACGGTTAAGACGAATCTTTGAGGGCTCCATCTCGTCATCAGCGAGGACATGAGAACAGTGTCCTTCCGCTTCTTTCCCTAACAAGAACGTGTCTCTGCAAACAACCAAAAAAAATGTGAGCATCATATCATAATCTACTATTTCTAAAAAAATAAAAAAAAATAAGAAAAAAAACGTACCCCTAAACAGCTGGAGAGTCTCCATAGGTTGCTGTGCTTAGCGTGCAGACAGAGTTGTCATCGTTAGTGGCGTCGTCGACAATGAGTTTGTTGGGGGAGGCCTTCTTCTTCAAATGGCATAGGGGGGTCGTTCTCCTCCTTCTTCCACAGCAGAGAGATCCGAGGGTTAGCCTCACTGCATCAGCATGACACAAAATCGCCGAGAGAAGAATCGATGAGCGAAGAGAAGTAAATGATTAGCATATGGACCATACATCTAAAACTACTGGAAGAACTATAAGCGAATTCTACAATCGGGGGAGAATGCGCGATGAATTAGATTTCTCAAAAACCCCAATGAGCATACCTGCCGTCACTCTAGGCTCCTCATACAGCTTATAGACCAAGTCTCATGCAACCCTACAATCTCCATCCCATCCGCCCTTCAGCAATCTTTGCACAGCGTCATCCGCATCCTCCGATCCATCAATTTTCACACCAAAAGCCAAAGCTCCCGCCGACCCCCATCCCAGCTTCTAATAAACATCGCTAGAAATCCAAGCACTTACGCGCAACCATCATCCTCCCCCAATCCCTCAACAACTCTGCGCAACCTCCAGAAAGGGAACGCATGAACAGGGCTCCATCCTACATCCTGAATTTCGACGCCGTTCATTGCAAACTCAACAAAAAGAGGGGTATCCAAGAGGGTTGTGTACAGAGAAGAGGGACTTTCCATCGCGTATGAGTGTAGAGAAGGATAGAGTGTTAAAGTACAGTAGAGATACAGGTATGATGGCATGGGCTTTTACAGTGAGAAGAGGCATGATGGGCCACCCAAATCCCGCATGACCGTTATCTGCATGTCAAGCTCCATGCATGCCGCATCCAAAGGTCAAAGGAAGGAAGAGAAGATAGTGTATAAAGTAGGAGACGAGGACGCCTGCATGCAGCAAACCAACTGGGTGGCTGTGAGGCAGCATAGGTGGTTGTGGGCTTTCCCATCCACTCGCTCAACCAACGAACGGAAGCATCCATACTCACGGCATCTTTCCCTTTGTCATGTTTTCAGAGAGTGTCTGTTAAAGACGAGTAGTTGAGTGATAGGATACGGAATGCGTTGAGGATGTTGGGGGTGGTTTTTAAAGAGTCGTCTGGGTAAAGGGACTCTAAGGCTGTTGGGTTGGTTTGAAATTCTTTTTTGGGGGCAATTTTCTTTTTATTCTGCAAGGAGTGCGTACGTAATATCTGAAGTTGAAAAACTGAGCCAGCAAACATTATAAGTGCATGCAACACCGTCTCCACAACAGCAACCGTACCACACCTTCAACCCTCTCACCACCCTCTCTCCCCTCATGTATACATGCTGCATACCATCAGACATCAAACGGATTCCTTATCGTCCATGGAGCCCTTCCTGTATCATTATGATGTGGCGCAAATATGGCAACGAATACTTGTCCTTTGGCGTTGCTCATTGGTCCATGTTTTGGAGCAAGGAAAAAACGCGCGTTCCCAAAAGATTCCAAAGCATTACAAATCGCATCAACGTTCGCTTCGTCGTCCATCAATCTATTTTTCTTTGTTGCTATTTGAAGCGGGGGTAAATAAAGTGTTGTGGGATTGGGAGAAATAAACTAGCAGTGCAGATGGCTCAGGTTTGCTTCCAGTGTCTTTTTACAAAAGTTGGTGACAGTGCCTCAAGTGTTTCATTACGAACGTGCCACTTTCACAAACAGTCCAAGGCTTCAACCGTGAAGTAATGATGGGTGAAACTGCATGTTCCGTGGCTGCTATTGCGAGTTTGGGGGCAAGAGCTTGATTTTCCAAAGGACCAACCTACATGGGATTCATCTTCCATTGGCGAATATTGTTTGTATTTTAAGAGTCGGGGGAGGACGCGTCGACGTATTTTTTCTTTGATAGCAATCGAATTTCGTGTAGTTTCTCAACTGCGCGGTAATGTATGCACTATACTGCGGGAAGGGATGCCACCGTGATAAGGAGAATGAAGATTCATCGGGCGGCATTCAAAGATCCTCACAGCCGCTCCTTTAATGGATCAACTTTTTCTATCACCGGCTTGGTATGAATGGTATCCCCGTTTTTATCCATGACCGTGGCCAAAAAAAGTCTCGTCGGTTTCGAGTGGAAAGTTGGGTTTTAATGATGTGGCCACCGAAAATCTGTGAGTTTTGAACGTGATCATTGAAGAACTCTTCTGTTCTTTCGGTTATACTGGAAATACTTGATATGGATAACTGTTGATCATCTGGGAAATAACGTAAACGAAATACTTCATTTATGACTTGTTGCTTCATTGTTCGCCAAAAGTTCAACTTCACGGTGATGTCCAAGAAAGGGCGGAACACGTACAGTACTTTGTCAAGGACTTTCAACATTCCAAACATATGATTTCTCGCTGCATCGCCCTCCACAACAAACATGAAACCAAAGAAAACATTTATCCCCTACCTTCGTACGTGAGCCAATGATTAGCATTTTACGTGAGAGAGCATCACGAAAAAGCTAAAGCAAAGAATAAAGCAGCATCTTATGTGAACAGATCACCTTAAACCTACCTCCCACTTCGCGTATCATCTCCAATTTCACCGTTACTGTAATCCCCAAAACACCATCCACAATCATTCCACTCATCATGCACACCTCAACATCCCAGTGCTAAAAAGTACAACATTTCTTTAAGCCTCATCTAATTATAAGGGAGGTTTAACTTTATTTTAGTTCTCATTTAAAAATCGGTTTTGACATGATAAAAACATCCTACGTGTTTCCAAAAAAAACAGCCGGATATCACATTCCACTCACCATGCACATGCTCAACATCCCAGTGCTAAAAAATTCAACATTTCTTTAAGCCCTCATCTAATTATAAGGGAGGTTTAACGTTATATTTGTTCTCATTTAAGATATCGGGTTTTGACATGAAAAAAACATCCTACACGTTTACAAAAAAAACCAGCCAGATATCAATTTATTTATAAACGTCCAGCACAACACCCAAATCTAAAAGCGCCGCCCTTTCCCACAACGCAAAAAACCCCCCAACCCCTTCTCCACATCAAAAAAAAAAAAAAAACAAAAATGGGCGCAACAGGCCCTCCCCACCATCCTCCCAACAAAAAAAAGGGGAAAAAACAACCCACACAACCACTTCAATCCCAAGCTGGCGCCAACTTTGTCTCAGTCGCCGCCCCCAACACCTCCAACACATCCACCCCAGCAACCCGTCTCCGTCTCCCCCACTCATTCTCCGCATCCAGCACCGCAACCACCCCAGACCGGTGACGAAGGGTCTCCGCGTCATTCGTGTCTGCATCGTCGGCACCCAGGAATCCAGTGGGTTTGGGTGTGGGTTGAGACACAACGGGGAGGGTTGAGGAGGAGCCGTGGCGGGTGTTGAGATGATGGGTTTAGGGATGGCGCGTGTGGGGTTCGTGACGCGGGTATCAAGTTTCGGTTCCTTTGTAGTACCACGAGAAGGAGCGCGAGCAGCACGAGAAGAAACGTCATCACGATGGACGCGTGTATCAAGTTTCGGTTCCGTTGTAGTACCACGAGAAGGAGCGCGAGCCGCACGAGAAGAAACGTCATCACGATTTCTTTTCCCCTTCTCCATCCCCGTCTTCCCCACCCCACCTCCTTCTCCTCCTCCATTCGTTTCGTCCTCCCCTCATCCATGAAAACACATCCTTCTTTGGCGCAAGAACCTGGGGCGCACGAGGACCCATCCCCGCAGCACTTTTCCGCGGACAGCAGGTACAGCGCCATCAAGTTCAAGCTCGTCTTCGCCCGGGTCGACGGCGCGACGCTTTTTAGAGGTGGTGGTGGGGACGGTTTGGGAGGGTCTGAAGTGGGTCCGGTTGAGCGGGGACGTTTGGAGGGACGGTCGGGAGAGTCGGAGGGGCGTTTAGATGATATGGTGATGGGACGCGTTTGGTGGGGTTATCGCGACGGGGGTGGATGGGATCAGCGTCCACGGTGGAATCGCGTTGACGGCGCGGGGATTTCAAGGGCCGAGGGGGGGTTTATCGTCGGATGAGGGGTTGTGATTTTTCGTGTTCGCGTTTTTCCTTTTTAGCTTTCCAGGCGAGCGATGCAGCGTCCCTCTTTTCCTTTTCCTTTCGTTTATCCCTGCGTTGAATGAATTTTGGGTCGATGCGATCGTTATCAAAGACGTGGATTCCTGGCACGGCGTCCAATACGGCGTCGCGGTACCGTCGACGGTGCAGACGGGGTTCCCGCGAAGGTTGAGGTTTTTGAGATGGAGGTGGAGGAGGGAGGATTTGAGGGGTTCGATGAGAGAGTCTGGAGGTTTGAGATGAGGTTGGAGGAGAGGTCGAGGATTCCAGGGAGGAGAGGGTGGAGAGGGTTGAGGAGGGGGAAACGAGGGTAAGGATACGGTTGTGGGAGAGACGGAGTTCGCGGAGTTGGGGGAGGGCGGAGAGGTCTGGGAGGATGCGGAGGGAGTTGTGGGAGAGGGAGAGTTTGGTGAGGTTTGTGAGGGTGGCGAGGGGGGGTACTTCGGAAATTTTGTTGTTGGAGAGGACTGGGGGGAGGTGATGAAAAAAAAGAGGTTAGATATATTGAAAAAGGTTTAATGATGGTGATAAATAAAGTTTCTGGTTTCTGTTTTATTTTTAATTTACCTAGGGTGTTGAGGTTGATGAGGTGCTGAGATTGTCGATGCGAGAGATTTCGTTGTTGTTGAGCATCAGCGCTTTGAGGTTTGTAAGCTTTTTTGATGTGGTCAGAAATTCGGATGAGATTGTTGTGGCTCAAGTTTAAGACTGGATAATTTGTAAGATATTAGATTATTTGTTTGACGCGAGTAAATGAGGTATATACATTATTTGTATATGGATGGTGATATAATATCAGAGCTATTTAGGGCTAGAGTCATGGTCGCCTCTCACTACAGAATAAAACTCGCTTCGCGAGTACTAATGATAATATATACTAACGAATGAAAAGAAAAACCAAAGAAAAGCTCACCCTGCAATTTCGTCATGCCCTCTAGGTTCCTAAAGACTCGATTTTATTATTCGCCAGATGCAGCCAAGTGAGATTAGTGCAATGCTTGAGACCCTCCAAAGAGTCGGGTGTGGAGAGCAGGTTATTTGAAAGATTCATTCTCGACAGACTGACAGCGACAGAAATGTCTTCAATCTCGTCGATAGCCATGTTTGAGCAGTCTGCAGCCTCTGCATCTTGAAGAAGAACGATGTTGTGTTTAGAGGTTGTGGAGGTGGATGGTGTTGATGAAGGGTTGGTAGGATCAGTGGTTTTTTTTCTTTTTGTAGTCTCTTCCACCGTTTGTTCCTCCGACACCCCCTGATGTCCATCTTGATGCGAGGAGGGCTGGAGTGAGAGTGATAGGTTTTGGGTCTTCTTTTCTTCGTGAGTAGCGGGCATGAAGGATGTTGGATACTCGTTTATTATTATTACTTTTTTTTTTTTTTTTTTTTTCTTCTTCTTTCTTTAGTCGTTGCTGTTTCATCTGACAATTTCAAATTCAATTTAAATAATTATAAGAAGTGTTACACGATATTAGCAGCAAAGAAATAAGAAATAAGAATTAAAATTAATATTTAATAATTAATAAATATTAATAATAATAATCAATTAGAATGTTGCCATTTTTCATTTTAAATAATAATATTATTAATGTGTACTACATTATGAACTGAATACCACCAACGCTGTTGAAGAAGCATAACCCTATTAAATAAAAGCAGACAGATATTAATATAGATGGATACATAAATTAAATACAACCACCACCATTATTCATTATTCATTCACAAACACTTATTAGTCTATATATTCACTCACATACTTCAGCTACAATTCCTATTAAATACGACATACTACAATTACATCCTACTACTACATCCTCACTCACTCACTCACTCACTCACTCTCATAGTCTAATCTTTTCAACTTTGTCTTATTCCAATTACTCTTTAAAAATCATTCCATTCCATTCCATTATTTATATCCATTCAGTCAGTCAGTCAGTCAGTCAGTCACTCTTATCATGGGAACGGCTTCTTTGGCTGCATGCACAGAGCTGAGTCAAGTGCTCTCTGCATGGGGATATGAGATCACTGTCACCACTCCCATTACTACCATCACCACACCACCACCACTCCATTCAATACGACTGTTCCTACTACTACATCTCGTCGTCGTCCTATTTCACCATCACCACCATCATACCATCATCATCATCATCATCACCATCGTCATCTATTTTATGCGGGTGTCCATTCATCCCTTACAACCACCTTCTGCAAGTACACCAGTCAAGTCTGTGGGCAAAGTCATTGCTACCTGCAATAACCTCTCTACCCAACACTCTTTGATACACTGCAAGTATTTTTATTCTCACGTTTTAATCAGTTGCATATGAAATAATAATCAGCATCTCTTTATTACAGAACGGTCGATGGCCCTCCTGTTGCACTCACAGAGTTCCATCCATCCTGATTAGCGGTGGACAGACTGTAGGGTTCGAACGTCTCGATGCCTTGTAAGTTACTTTTCCCATCCGTCGTCCTTCTTTCATTTTTTCAAAGTCGTGGGCCCATCCACCCTTCCCGATCTTCCGCCTCCCTTGACCAGCCTGCATGTGGTGTCTTTGTGTTATTTTTTTGGGCCAATTTTTTTTTGTGTTGTTTGGGCAATTTTCATGCAGGTTTTCTTCGCGAAATGAATTTTCACTGCCTGCAAAAATGTGACTTGTGACGTGCTTTGGAGAAACTTGGAGACCCTGGAGGAAGGACATGCCAGAATTGTGGGGGTGCATTCGCAAAGTGGGGAACACCCAAAGATAGATGGCTTTTACAGCACTTTTATTTATATTTTATTTCTTTATATTTATACGTTATTATTTTATTTTCTCTTTCCAAAATTCTGGTATTCAAATCTCTACCTATTCATACTCATCTAATAATGTAATTAACAGAACCTGCGTCAACAAGTGCATTCGAGGTAGATCTGCTTTAAGAGCCGTGTCGCGTCTTCCAAACTTTGTCACGTACCTGTAAGCAAAAACATCAAGCTCTCTACTTTTTCTAACATGCCACAAATCAGTGATATCTCAGATAACGATGACATTAGCACGACATGGACAGATCCCACTGTCCGCGACTTTTCCGTCAAACTATCCGCCACTCTAGCAACATCAACTGCTGTCCTATTATCGACGGCTCAAATCTCACCTGCATCCCTTCCATCCGCACATGCTCCTTCTTCGTCATCGCACAACCCTCAACCACTCTCACCCCTCTCACCCCCATCATATCCATTGACTCTAATTCACCCATCTCCCAGCCACAAACAACGCGCCCTCAACTTTCTTTAACCTCCGCCATTCCCGCTTCCACCGATAACGCCTCCCTATCCCGACTCAATAACTCTGCCTCCCCAAGCTCCCTCTCCCCAACCCTCCTAGGCATCCTCATCGCCTCCCTCCTCCTCATCATCGCCATCACCTCCTTCTCCTTTTTCATCATCTACAACGTCGTCAAAACCCTAAACCCAATGACGGCGACGGCGCTTTCAAACGTCTCCCCGATTCCAAAGACGTGCCTCTCGTCACCTTTGACACCCTGACCCTCACGGAAACCAAGAGGAAAATTGAAAAACTGGATCCATCCGATCGTGCTAGGATCTTGGCTGCAGCTTACTCGGGGGACGCCGTCACAGTCGCTTTACCATCCCCAGCTCTTCGATCCATCGCTCCTTCACCGTTTCTTCAATCTCATGCACCAACACAACCCCTCTTCCAACTCAACCCCTCCTCCCCAACGTCAACCCTATCCCCTCGCCCACCCCACCACCAAAGCATCGACACAGCCCATGCCCCTGCGGTGCCTCCTCCACCGGCAGCCTCCAACGTGATGAACGGCAACACGGCGACGCGAACGCTTGACATGATTGTGGAGGAACGGGAGAGTGATCTTGAGAGTCTGGCGGGGAGTTTGAGGAGAGGGTCTGAGGGGACTTTGGAGCGGGTTGGGGATGGGGAGATGAGGTTGGGGATGGAGATCGGGTGGGTGGGGAACGGGGTGGGGGTGAAGGGGTTGTTTGTGGATGGGGAGTCGAGTGGACGTGTGTTTGGGAGTATGGAACGGGGGGGGTCTAGAGGGGCTTTTGTGGATGGGGATTCGAATGTGAGTGGACGTGTGTTTGGGAGTATGGAACGGGGGGGATCTAAAGGTGTGTTTGTGGATGGGGATTCGAATGTGAGTGGACGGGTGTTTGGGAGTATGGAACGAGGGGGATCTAAAGGTGTGTTTGTGGATGGGGATTCGAATGTGAGTGGACGTGTGTTTGGGAGTATGGAACGGGGGGGATCTAAAGGTGCTTTTGTGGATGGGGATTCGAATGTGAGTGGACGTGTGTTTGGGAGTATGGAACGGGGGGGATCTAGAGGGGCTTTTGTGGATGGGGATTCGAATGTGAGTGGACGTGTGTTTGGGAGTATGGAACGAGGGGGATCTAAAGGTGTGTTTGTGGATGGAGATTCGAATGTGAGTGGACGTGTGTTTGGGAGTATGGAACGGGGGGGGTCGATGGAACGGGGGGATCTAAAGGTGTGTTTATGGATGGGGATTCGATGTGAGCGGACGTGGGGGATCCAAGGGTGTATTTGTGGATGGGGATTCGAATGTGAGTGGACGTGTGTTTGGGAGTATGGAACGGGGGGGATCGAAAGGTGTGTTTTTGGATGGGGATTCGAATGTGAGTGGACGTGTGTTTGGGAGTTTAGAACGGGATGCTGGTGGGTCCTCTTCCAAGGCTTTGGATGATGTGAAACGGTGTTTGTGGATGGAGATTCGAATGTGTCGGTTATGGAGAAGAAGTGATTTTCTTTCACACACGTTCTCGGTTGAGTTGTTTTTGGGTGCCGTCAAGTGCTTTTTTTTTCACGCTTTTCTCGGTCTTGGAAACGACTTTTTTTTTTGTTGGGATGCGGGAGGTGTTTATTCGGTTTTTGGGATGCGGGAGGTGTTATTTAGATTTTTGTTATGTAGTTTTTTTTTTCCCAAGTTTTCTTTCTTTCGTGGCTCCCCCTTTGTTTTTTTTGGTTGTTTGGTGTCCCCCTCCCATTTTTGTAAAATTCGTCATGTGCTCATCCCATTAATATGTCGTTTGTCTGGACGTTGGGAGTTAATAATGTAAACGCTTCCTCGTTTTTTTAGTATAATTGTTTTTCCTCATATCTATGGTGGTGTTTTATGGTTAGGCGTCGCATGCTTGCGCGCTGACTGTTTGTGTCGCGTTGCATGCTTGCGCGCTGGCCGGGGTGACGCGTTGCATGCTTGAGCGCTGACTGTTTGTGCCGCGTCGCATGCTTGCGCGCTGGATGTTTGTACCGCGTTGCATGCTTTCGCGCTGGATGTTTGTACCGCGTCGTTTCTACTTGCGAATATCTCTGACCAGCAAGTTTCATTGGGATGTTAGAAGAACTCGGTGTTTCGTAACGCTCTTCGTTGGGGGACTTTGGGCGGCTTTTTTATGCTCAATCTTGTGAATGGATTTGGTGGGATGCTTGACTTCTTTTCTGAATATGGTGGGATGCCTGTACCATCGTATTTCAACTGTGAAAAAATGAAAGGTTTGGAAAAGGCTGTGACAAAGATGAAATGGTGAGGAGTTGATAGATAGGTGAGGGGTATGCAAAAAGGAAACTTTAATGGATTAGCGAGGATATAAAGAGGGGGGATATTTACAAGGTGTGGTATAAGGTGACTGGAAATTGAGGAAAAAAAAAAAAAAAAAAATTCTACTGTTTTTTAAATGTATTAATTTTTGGTTATGAAAGCAAAGAGGATACAAAACAATGCAGAAGTGCACACGAAAAAAAAAGTGAAAAAAAGAAAAGTCCAAAACCGTGTTAAAACAACCATCATAAAAAACTTTTTAAAAAAAAAACACGTGACGATGAGGAATTACAAAGAAAAGGGAGGATGAGATGTGAGTTGTTCATGGAAAGAAAAAAAAAAGAACCATCAAACAAACATCATTGCCAACACAACCCCCACCATCCCAACCAAAACACCCCCCACAGTCCTTCCCCCCGCACTCTTTGTCACAACCCCAGCCGTCGTCGTCAACACACCCCCACCTCCACCCATCACACTCGTCCCAGGCAACAACCCCGCCGCCATCTCCCCATCCATCCTCTCCCAAAACTCACACCTCACCCTATGTTCCTCCCCCCCCGCACTCATCTCCACCGTCTGCGCATCCAAATTCACAAGCAACTGTTCCCGATTCTCACCAAACCCAGGCCACACCCCCCCCCCCTCCCCATTCGGATCAAACGTTTGACCAAAACGCGTCCACCACGTCACCATCCGATCCGCAATGACGCTCACAGTCTTATTGTACACATACGGAATCTCCGCCCCATGCGCGGCTCCAAGCGTCGCGCTTTGGGTGACGTTGAAACGGTATCGGTAGTGTTGTCCGGGTCCGCGGGACATGGAAAACGTTCGGATGGACAGATGAAGACGTTGTCGCCAAAGACTTCGGCGGCGCGGGATTGTGGGGAGGAGATGGTGGAGTAGAGGGAGGCGATGGTGGTACGGTTTGAGGCGGAGAGCCATTTGAAATTGGTTTGGAGGAAGGTGTCGAAGTGGGAGTCGGCGGTGACGCTGGAGGCGAACATGCTGCCTTCGTTGACGTTGGTGCTAAAGAAAAAAGCGGTTAGGACGACCGAACGCAAAAGTAAATGGACAGGGGAGAACTCACCCAACGATCATCGGTACTTTTGCAATCTTTCCTTCAATCACTCTTTTATAAGGCGCGTCCAGCAAAAACACGCCATCGACCGTGGGTTTCCAGTCCCAGCGCTAACCCCGTTGATAGTTGTTCCATTGACAGCCCTGAGACAAGCCATCAGATCCGATGCAGAAGCACAACCAACAGAGTTAGCAACGGTCGCTGTGTAATCGGACTGGTCCTGCGCTGACAAGGTATCGTGGAAGGACGTGTAGGTGCCTGATTCCATGATAGCGGCTTGGAAGGGAACAGAGGTGCCGTTGAACGAGATGAGTTGTAGTGCGATGGATTCTAATTGAAGGAGTGGTGAGTCACAATGTATTTTCGGAAAAAAGCAAAGAAAAGGTGAAAGTCATAAAACAACAGCGAAAAGGTAATTTTAGTAAACTGAAGAAAGACGAGAATTATGAACTCACGAGATCCAGCACTCTGTCCAAACGCCCGTAATTCTCCCAGGGTTTCCTCCAAACGCCGCAATATACTTTTTAACCCACTCATAAGCCGCCCTCTGATCAAACAACCCAAAATTCGCACCATGTCCTTCCGCCAACACCTGCTTGTTTGAAAAGAACCCATGATACCAACACGATAATTGAAGCTCACATACACAACGTTTTGGGTGGACGCTACAATCGTTGTACCGTTGTAAGAGTTGGCGGAACCAGAGACGAATGCACCGCCGTACGTCCACATAAGGACTGGGAGGTTGGAGGTGGGTGTTGCGGAAGAGGGGGCAAAGATGTTGATGGTGAGACAGTCTTCGGAGGTTGTGCCTGTGGACATGGATGGAGCGCCTGCACCGCCGGGGAGACCGGTTGGGAGTGATGGGAGACCAGTCAAACCTGATGTTCCGTAGGCATCGACATACCACCTTGTTAAAAAACTGGTAAGAAAACACTGTCCCAAATGCATAAAGCAGGAAAGCGATGATCGCGTTCATAGAAAACAGTTGATATCTCACCTCCTCCTCCTCCTCCTCCTGCCATGCTTCCCGCCAAACACCCTGGTCCGTAAGCCATTGCCTCAAACACGCCGTCGACTTTAGTAGGGGGTTGAGGAGGCATCCATCGATTCTTTCCAGGGAGGAGATGCATAAGGAATACCCTTGTAGACGTTAACGCCAGCCTCAACAGTTCCCTTGACGGTGATGTAGTCTAGAGCGACTTGTTGAGCGTTGCATGATGCCGCGAGGGCGATGAAGAGAGCGAGTGATAGCATTTGTTGATGGTATGAAATTGTCGTTTCTGTTGCTTGTGGTGAGAATGGTGGAGAGCCATGGTGGACCTTTTTATAGGGAGATTGCGCATGATGGTTGATCGTGAAGTACAAGTCTGAGGAAGTCTAAAACCACATTGTTCGTGTATCGCTTTCCTCTTTCAGACCATATAAAATGTCAGCCACGATGTATTGAAATATTGCAGATCTTCAGCTTGGCACTACATTTCCAAGAGTTTTCATTTCCTTTAAACCCGTAGTAATTGTATAGGGTCTAAACAGTGCATCACGGAAATGCTATAGTGACCATTATTGGTTATTCTTACTTTAGTTTATTGCACCTCCTGCTGCCCGTTGGTTACTGATATCCGTCTGTCAGACACCCTTGGCTGGAATTGGATGGCCAAGAGAAAACGTTTTAAGATCCAAACTCCTCTTTGTCCAACTTCCCTCTTTGTGTTGATTTTCTTATTAGTGGATTTTTCTCGTTGATTTTTTAAAGTAAGCTTTTCTTGGGTTGGTCCAAGAAGTGTGATGTGAATCGTCAGAGGGGGCACGTCCTTTTCTCACAAGATGCTGTAAATGGCCGTAAACATCATAGCGTAAGGTGGTGATGCTCACTATTTGATTTGCAATTTGAAACCTCCGAGACATTCTTGAGGGAGGCTGTCACAAACGACTTTAGACAGCCTCATCGTTTCTTAGCGTGTACTTCAACTAAGCATCCCCCAGATTTCGTGCACTAGCAAAGGAGAGGCAGGCATGCTCTATAGCAACGACCTATATGCTTTGCATAATTTTTACAGAACCCCCAACATTGACTTTCTGCATCTTTTATTCAGCTTCAAGCAATTCTCTGTTTTGGCATCGACATCGCAACGTTTTAAAAAGCAATAGCGAAACAAAACACCATGAAAATATCAGATTCATTCACATCACCCCCTGAAACGCATCCGAGGAAGGAAAAACGACAACATATCCGTCATCGTCACAACATCCACCGGCTTCCCAGGCGGCGTCTCCAGTTCTTGAGCCTCGGCCTCTTTCACCGTCTTGGCATCTTGCACCCAGATTCGATGAATCCCCGATTTGAGTGCCTTAGAAAGCATGGTTAGCAAGAAACCTGTATGGAATATATCTTACCGTCAAGATCGCAATCCACAAAGTTTCATCTTCCCCAAACATCCTCACCCTCTCTAACACCTCCCATGAAACCTCTGCAACTTCAACCTCCCCCTCATCTTCAATCACAATCTGTTCCTTCTTACGGAATTCACGCACCCTCCTCAAAAACGTTTTCACAGGCAACAACAACGAGGCCAACGACTCCCTATCCCCGTGATACCACGAAGATCCGACGCTGACAAATTAGCAACAACCTGTTCACGCGCAACAAGCGAAGTGGCGGACGCGCTGGTATCCATGATGGGCACCGCAGAGAGACGGTGGAGATGCATGACACGGAAACATTGTAAAGCGGACCACGTGGAAGGGACGGCGATGATGTGACGGCGGCGGCTGGCCAGAGTCAACATTTCACCGTGCGTCGTGGAGGTTTGTTGTTCCTTGCTTTTAGCTTTAGCCGGGGATTCGGTTGGAGTCATGAGAGGGATTTTGGGTGAGGAGGGGTCCCTGGAGTGGGTTGGTTGGGATCACGAAAGATTGGGTCCGCGGTGGCGTCGAAAGGGGTTTTGGAGGAGGGATGGAGATGGAGGCGATGTTGGAGGACTTCGGGGATTCTAGAGGAGAGAAGGACAGCCATAGGGACTGCGGCGAAGGAGTCTCGGTAGTCGACGATCCAGCGAAGGAGGTCGGTCTACAATCATGAAAGGTTTAAGTAATCGCAAAAATAACACCACTCATGAACAGAAAGGGAATACTTTTTAATAACGTGTAAAGAAGTATCTAGTGTTTATCTCACCTGAGTCACCAAGGTTACCTTTTCACCCTTTCTCACCTCCCCCAATTCCCCCCCGGCCTCCGCTCCTTTCACACCGTCCTCTCCCACAACAAGCACCCGATGAAAGATCGTCAACATCCTCAACAAAGTCGTAATGCTATCACTCGCCCTCAGCATCCACGTGCCACCCGCCGCTCCACAGGTCATATTGGACTCCCTTGTCAACCCCAAAAGCGATGATACGGGTGTTTGGAAAAAGGATTTCACTTCGGCGTCAACCTCAAGCCACCGCGAAAAGGCGTGCTGCGTGTTTTCGAGTCTTTAACATATTAAAACAGAATAAATCATCAACCCCTTACTCAATTTTATCAAAGACTCTTTGAAAAACTGTCCATGCCAACACATCCTGAATCGAAACAATACCCAAATACTCCTCCTTCCCACTCTCCCGTTTCCTAAAAACAGGCACGGCCACAATCCGGTACCTCGCCATAATACACATCACAGTCCCCACTTCCGTCGATTCCTCAACAGCAACCACCGAATCTCCCAAGGTCTTTCTATCGCCACCTTCACCCGCGAACCGTATTTTACGGTGTGCAAGGAGCGCGGCAATGGGGATGGTGTGGAGGATACCGTCCAGAAGCTGCGCAGCAGAGTTTGTGGCATCAGAACGCGGGGTGATGGACGTGGACCCTTCCGCTGTGGTTGCGGGATTGGGGGTGACGGGAATTGAGGTAGAAGCAGATGGGGGTGGCGTTGAGGGTTCCATGCTTGATGGTTCTGTAGTTTTTCTTTATTTTTCGATGGGGAAGTTTTTACCTTTTCGCTTCTTATAAGAGAGGCCATGGAGGCTTGGGAGACATCTGATTTTCTTTCTTTTTTATTCTAAAGAAGAAAGAAAGGTGCTCGTCCAGAATGTGGCAGCTTTCTCAAAAAGTTCGTTGCAAACACGCTGCTTTTGTAGTTTGAGTTAAACACGTGCTATAGTATCGCCGTAAAGCAGCGTATTTGCAACGAATTTGGAGACACGCTGGTCACATAATAAATGAATTGTATACATTCACGACGATATCACGTATTATCTTTACTGAAAAAATAACAAAACCCCTTCCGAATAAAGTGACCAAAGGCGGAAAGAACCGTAAAACTGAAAAATTGTACGTGAAATGCACACGGATGTTCTGAATATGTTCTCAAATTATATAACAACAAAACAACACGAAGGAAAAAGAATGCCAAATATATCCAAAAAGAAAAACAAAAAAACCGAACAGTCAGCGAGAAAAAGCGTTTAAAATCACAAAACAAAGGCAGCCATAACAACTGCAATCGCGGCCGCAACAGCCGACCCTACAATCTGATCAGCCCCACTCTGCGTGTTTGGCGCGAAGGGTGCCGTCACAGGGGTGAGTGTCCTAGCAGTCGTTGCGATAACGGATCCAGTCGCAGCTCTTGTACCAGAGAGAGTCGTAGATCCAGAAGCGCCAGCAGTAGCACCGGCTGTGGTAGAAGCATTATCAGTGGGTCCAGCGGTAGCAGTAGCGTCGGGAGAGGCGCCAGTGCTTGCTCCAGGGGTGGGGTGTCGGTTGATCCACCCGTAGAAGGGGCAGCTGTTGCTCCACCGCTGGGTGATGGGGCCGGGGCAGGGGGCTGGGTGGCAGGGCCGTTAGGGTTAGGGGGGATGGTGGCGGTGGGGTTTGCAAGCGCTTCGTTGATGCGGGTGGTAAATTGGTCCAGAGCCGCTGTGGCCGTGGAATCGATATTGCCAGCACGGAGAGTCTATTCAAAGAGTGGATTTTAGATGATCACTATCAGCTTTGTTAAATGAAAGCTGAACTTACACCAAGGAGGAAGTTCAATGCTCCAACATCGACAGGAGTGAAATCAGCGACGGAGTGGATTTGTTGAAGCCTGATGTTAATTTCACCAGTAGGGTCGGGGATGTTACGGAAAGCAGCATCGAGGTTTGCGGACATGTCTGCAAAGCTGCGATCGTAGATGATGGCTTGAGCATGGACTAAGGGTGAGATCAAGGCTAGCATGACGATCAAAGCAAAGAGCTTGACGGAGCTGAAGACGGTGCGTTTCGAGGAAACCATGTTTGCGTGAATAGGGATGGGCTGTGGATGTGCTTGGCGAGTAGGTTGCTAAGTAATGATGATGGCTAAAGAACAAAGGTTAGGTGTTGCTAATCAAGAATGACGGGATCGAATTTAAAAAGGAGAAGATGTTGAAAAGAAAGACGTATATGTCAGAGCAAGTAAAAGGAAGGGTCGAATCTTTGACAACGACAACTCACCTTGACGTAAAAGCTAAAGACACTTGTCCGAATATAAGTCTACAGTCTAAAGAAAACAACAGAGGGTGCTGATAGAAGCAACTAGCTCTGCAAAGGTCAGGGGTGGGAGAAGAAACGTATAGCCAGAAGGTGGAGGGAAAGCAAACGGGTTTTTGTAGGAAAAAACGCGTTGACAAACGAACGGCCAGGGGGGCGCCCGTTGAAACATAGGAAATTGGGACCAATTGGAGACAATTTCCATTTGAAAGGGAGGCACCCACAAAACCCGTTGGCTCTACCGTCGCGAACAACTCTGAAACACCATGCATCGTTAAAGTAAAAAGGAAAGTTTGTTTATGCCGTAAGATCTTGTTATGCTTTTATTGGTGTAAGCAAAAGGGTTTTTTGGAAGGACGAACTAGCGCCACCTTTTTTATCCATCAATTAAACGGCAGGACTCACGATCAATTCAGATTATTCTTACTTAGTCTTCCTTCCCATGTGTGCCATTCCTTCCACATCTCGCTTCAAATCAATCTCTTTATCAGCTGTGAAAACTATTCGTTGATGATTGAATTAAAAAGTAAAAGATAGCAAAGACATTTTATTTTATTGCGGAAACTGCAGATCCAGCTCACTAACACATCTCCCAAATCGTCACCTGATGTACCTTCAGTGCTGTATCCTCCCCTTTCCACGTCTTTCCCCACCCATCCCTCGCATCCCAAAACTCTTTAGCTGCAGTCGGCGATTTGTTATTCCACGGTGTACCTGATCGGAAATAGCCGTTGGTGCCTCCAACTGCAACGTTGAGGATCAAGTAGAACTCTGTTAACGTTAGGATCGTAACTTAAAAATGCGATGTACCTTGATCGAACGGCGCTTGAGGACAACCACCAGCCCATGGATTTAGGACAGTGGGAGGGAATGCACCCTTGCCATAAAAGTCGGTGAGGGAGACGTTGAGGAGGATGTTGGAGGGTGTATCAATGTATGTGATGATAGATTCAGGTGTCCATGTCTACAGACATATTAGATCAACGAAACTCAAGGATATCCTACCATTCCAAATGTGTGCAAACCGTCTGAAAAAGAACCCGAGGAAAGGTTGAATGAAGCGGTGGTCTGATTGAAGCGATTCAACAGAAAGTCGGGACCCCAGTGTACTAACTAAAGTGAGCGCAATATCAAAGAAAACGTAAGCTGTAGTTGTAAACGTACACGTTGACATCACCATATTATTCCCCCAAACTCATACGAGGCGTTATTCCCACGCGCTTCCATAATATCTACATATAATTGGATCCCTTCAGCTTCATAAATACCTACCTATCTCCCCAGAAGCCGGCCACTGTCCGTACACGCCATATTTTGGCAACAGCCCTGTTAAAGAATATAAGCTCAACGCCATCACATATTCCACAGCTCACAAATCGCTGGCCATATCCAATCCCCCTTTGGCAACTGCGCAACAACTTCTACCTTTCCATAGCGAAAACTAAAACTGTCCACGCTTCGAAGTAACGCGCTACGAATTGGGTTGATGATATAAGTTCCGTCGCTGTGACGGATGCAACCGTTGTCGGCATTATCGGTACAAGTGTTGCCGTCAACAGGCGTTCCCCAGAGATTTTCGCTAAAATGTCAAATGTAGAAGTTGAAAACGAACCCTTACGTGTGTCCAGACGTGACTGCAGGTGCACCTATTACGTCTGCAGTAAAAGTAGGCTTGATGTAAAGCACCGAATCCTTAACATAAGAGTTCCTACGATCGTTCGTGTACCATTGAAATTCCCAGTTCTACAATGTACGAAGACAGTCATGGTTAGTATTGTTTTATCCACGCGTCAAAAACGTTACCCCGCCACCTCTCATCGTGATATCGTGTTTCCATTTCGTAAAGTCGAGAAAATGAAAGTCGTCTTGGAATGCAACACAGAAGTTGCGAGAAGCGGACGAGTTTGGAGGAATGCATTGAAAGGTTCTTGGGGTTCCGATCGTGGATTTGGCTGATAATCACTTCAAAACTGCTCGAAAACAATAAAATGAATGACGTACCTGCAGACGGCGCCTTTATCGACGTTGACGGACTCGACAAAGCAGGAGGTTCTATTTTCAATTTCCCACATACCGTCGACGCTAGCTCCCAAATCCGCCCACCGACGCAGCAGAAAAGAGTATTGTCATAGCACCCAAAAGTTCCAACTGATACACCACAGGCGTTTGGGGATGATTTAGGACATATGACGGAGTGGATGGTGCCTGGGAGGGTGAGACAAACGTAAGCTTGGGGATCGAAGGAGGAAGTGCTGCATTGAGCAGGTGGAAGGAGTTCGACGGCGTTGATGGCGATGGCGTTGATGAAGACGAGGAGAGGAAAGGCGAGGGATTGAATGGACATGGTGGTGAAATATTAAAACTACAAGGACGTGTGTGGGGGCCGAATATATATTTGATGATGATGGATCGTGAGCTTGTTTTTGCTGATGGAATGCAAACCTTGCCTTCATTCTCCCGATTGATATCTTGCACAATTAAAATCGTGTGAGGAATGTAACCGATCAATGTGAGAAAGCAAACAAATATATTAGAAGTTTAATTTTAATATTTTAGCTTTGGTTGTTGAGTGTGAGAGCAAAAGATTGGAAGGAAATGATTGAAATGCAATAAGATAAAATGCCGCGTATTGTAAAAGTCTTAAAAAACAGGGAACAATAATACACAAAAGAGGAGAACTCCAATAAAATAAGTTAAGTGCACATATGCTTAAACACACAAAGGATGAGGCAAGAACCCCCAAATAAAAGAATTGTGAGAAAGTACGGCCGCTCCAAAGTCCTACAGACTACTAATTATAGTCGCAAGCGAACAATAATAGAAAAAGAACATCAAGAACAATTATCACACCCTCACGCTGCCTACTCCCGAAACTGGCACGTAAGGAAGATACGCCGATCCCGCTAACTCTAAGGCCCACATCCCCTCCACAACTCCCTCCCCTGTCCTCCCCCCAAAGCAAAACACTCTCGACCTATGATGCACCAAAGCATGTCCCGCCCTCTCCATCGTCTCCACATTCCCAGAAACATCCGCTCTACCATCTTTCGCAACAAGCCTATGCAGATTTACAAGAGCAAGCGAAACACTCGGTTCGTTCTGTCCGGAAAGACCACCGTGAATAAATAAATGGTTTCCGACGAGACATGTCGCATGGTGGTAGCGGGGGGGAGGTTGGAGTGGGGCCATTGGAAGATATGTCCATGTGAGAGTTGTGGGCATAGGGCTCGGTGCTGGGAAGAAAAAGTTGGATGGAGATGTTCGAAGGGGGTTGTTCGTAGATGACGTCCGGGGTTGCGTTGGCGTTATGAAGGGTTGACGTGGCGTGACGGTGGACGTTGTGCTCACGCTTCCCGTAGACGACGGCGACCGTCTTCGTAGATCAACAGAAATCTGCGGTGCCAAAGACGACACAGATGTTGACGCAGTAGCCATCACAGGACCGCTTCTTCCATTTCCAATCTTTGTCGCCAACAACCCCAACAACGGCACTAGTGGCACTGCAAACGCATCTCCTAGCACCTTCCCGTCTTCTCCAATCCCTCCAAACACAACCATCACAGTTCCCACCAATGTCACCGTATGACCCATCCTCGGTGTCGGTTCGCCTTCTGAGGGCATCGCCGCGACTTGTACCCATCCGGCTGAGGTGTGGCCTGGAGTTGCGGCATCGGATTTTGAGGAGAAGGGGGTGGTGGAGGTGGATATTTGGGGAGCGGTGAGAGGGAGGATGTACATATCATTGAGAAGACCAGAGTCGCCGGCGTCGCCGCCGTGGATGAGAAGGTGGTTGTCATGAGCGATGGCAGCGTGTGAATGGCGGGGTAGGGGACGATGTGGGCCCGGAACATCGAGGGTTTCCCAATGTAGGGTTTCAGTGTGGAGGCAGTGGAGGTCATTGAGCAGGTTTCCGTTTTGGTCGCATCCTATTGTTTTTTGAAGTTATATGTTCGGTTGGCGGGAATCGAATAATGTTAGAGACATGGAAAAGAAGAAACAACGTGGGTCTTCTCTTAAAGTGCAGAACGAGAGAACAAGTATAGGATCTCGAGTAAAACCGACTCAATGTAAAACAACGTAGAAAAAGGAACCAACCTCCAAAGACATAAAGCCTCCTCCCCACTAGAGTCGCAGTGTGCGATTTTCTCGGCATCGGTGGCGTCCCTGATGTTCTCTTTTTCGCCCAACACAAACACTCCACATCAAACACAAAAACCTCATTTAAACACTTCCCCTCCCCATCACATCCCCCAAACACCCACATTTTATCATTAACAAGTGTCATAGAATGATGAATCAGCCCAGGCGGAAACCCATCATCCCCCCATGCTCGATCATGGACCCGCACCCATCGCATTCGAGAGACATTGTGGTTGCGACGAGCCGGAGAAGACTTTGCAGACATGATGTTGGACGTTAAATGAAGTGAAGCGGAAGACGATACTCCAGCAGGTTTCCCTAATGCTGCCATTGAAGCTTTGCTGAAAGGATGATTAGGGAATATTCCAAACGCTTCTAGTATACGGATATCATTCAACCAAAACAAAGTAATCGGCGTTGGCTAGGGGGGAGTAAAAGGAATTGACGTTTTTTGTTTACTGACGTAAAAAAGAGCGCAGAACCGAGGCATGAGAAACGCTCTTTTTTTTGTTATTTGTTTGGGGGGCTGGTCACTATGGAAACTGACAATTTCCCTTGGGCGCATTTATTTTCAGCCAATAAGTAAAATTTGAGCTGTTTTCTTTGCTGAAAAAACCCTTTTATTGCCGTGCCAACGTGGCACTCTCAAGCTCACTTTCTAACTCAAGGATACGGTCCTAAAAAAGAAAACGTAAAAAAAAAAAAACCCAATAATCCGGACGGAATTAAGCATAACTCAAGGACGAGAAGAGGAATGGGGGTTCAAGAAAAAATAAATACAAATGGCGTACCTCCAAGCCTTTGTTGATGAGCTTAAGGGTTCGGCATTTCTCTTCAACGATATCAATCCGAGAGGCTGCGTTGGATCTCACAGACGACACGATGCGTTCCTAATGATGGATGACAAATGTACTTTTAGAATACCAAAAACTAGAAATAAGTTAATAAACCTGTTCTTTGATTGTTTTGCCTTGCTCTTCAATCTGTTGTTCGTATAAGGCAACTTTCGTAGCTAGTTCCTCTAACACCCGTTCTTTTTCGCTAGTTTATCAGAGTGAGATCTTGAATAAAGAAAAACACCCTTACTCTAACGCTTCACGAACGGCTCCAAGCTCTCTGTCGGCCTCCAAAAGCTGCAGCTCAAAAAGACGCTGCCTTATCGGTAAGTGCGCCGACCGTTGAAGTCTCAAAGTTAGAAAATCTATTGTATGGTAAAAGACAATAAAAAAAGATTAGGCTACCAGATAAATAATGTAGGATAGGGCGGAACAATTGTGGGATACCCACCTGGATAGCTGTTCCGTTAGGCTCTTTACTGTCTGCTCATATTCCGTGAGCCGCATTAGCCGAGGCGCCGTCACAAGTTGTTCATTTTCCAACTCGCTTATCCTTCATACCAAAATTGTTTTAAAAACTCACTCCAATGACAAAGAAATTTGAAAAAAATTAAACAAACTCGCCTCCTGAACCCATCCTCCCTGTCCTTTTCCAACTCACGAATCCTATCCTCAAGCGAAGTAATAGCACTCCTCGCCTCCACCAACTCCTCCCTCGCCTCCTTCGCCCCATCCCTAGCCGCTCTCACTCGCCGATTAAAATCTTCCTCATACTTCCGATACCTCTCCCTCGTATTGTTCGCCTCAACCCTCAACTGATCAACAGTGGCAGTCAAATTACCAAGTTCATGTTGCTGCTGTTTGAGTTTTTGATACTAAAAGCAACAAGAAAAGAGGGTTACAGGGGAGGCTGCTATCGAAAAAACTCACAACACTTTCTCTATCAAGACTAAGAGCATCGTTCATCTCAATTTGTTTACGTAGCATCATCACGCTTTCGAGAAAAGCATGACGGAGACTACATTCAAGATTGATCTCGTTCATAAGAAGAAGTTGGTGAAGCCTGACAAGGTCTAGGACGGGATATTGAACTCTATGTCGTGGGCTGTAGTCATATGCCCCAGGGTGACCAGATGGCTTAACAAAAGTATTAATAACAAAAACCGAAATAAAAACACCATTAAATAGAAGGGAAGATCCTCTTTACTCACGGTCAGATCCAAAACACATTCTCTCAGTCTACGATTCAACGTAACTACTTCCCCAGCCACATCTTCTACGGTTCGTTCCCCCTCCGCGTCCACCGTGACCTGCACGGAGGCTGCAATCTTTGGGACACGAAGAAACATGCTTTTAGCTAGAAGGTCGGCAGCGGCAGCGGATTTCGATGAATGTTGGGGATGCTGAGAGCGAGCCATACGAAACTCTTGCTCGACGGTATCGACGCTGACAGCGTTGGGGTGAAGACGATGGGAAGAAAGAATATGCTATAAAACCCCGGTCAATCAAATAATTAATATACGATTTTCTTTTAAAGGAAAAGCCGTTAAAGGAAAGAAGAAAAACACTGAAAGCCATAAACCGAAAGCCCTCCAAAAAGTCTTTTCAAAATAGATCGTGATATAACCCACCTCAACCCTCTGATACAAAATCTCCGAAATATCCAAAGAATCCACATCAAGCACCCGTCTCCTAACCCTCGCAAATGGATCTGGCAACACCTCAAACCCCTCCTCCATAACAATCCCATCATCCTCAGGTAACGATGTTTGATACGAATAGGACGCAAGGTCCGGCCATGCTTGTCTTAATCCCATCAGAACGGCAAGCGGAAACGTGCCGTAGAGTATCGTAAAGAAGGAATCAACGCTTCGACGGACTGACGCAGAGGCGTTGAGAAGGAAGAGAGTATCGGGGGGTTGGGGATGGTTAGGGGATGAAGGGAGGTGGGGTTCTTCGTGACCTTCGCTTGAAATAGACATCATAAGAGATGCTGCGTAAGAAAAGAAAGAGAAAAAAAAACATTAAAGAATCTACAAAATAACAGCGACGACACGTCCAGACTGCGGGAAAATACAAAACGAAAACTTCTAGGAAGTTGTTAAAAGCAAAACATACTTTGCCCCCACGCCACTTTATCTATCTCATCCATCTCCAAATCCACGCTCCAAACCGGTCCTTCCCCAACTACCCCCTCCAAGCTCGGTGCAATCACTTTAAAAACAATATGCATCAACACCTCCCAATGCACGACTCTGGTAAGAATTAAAAACAATTCATTAAATCGATCCGCGGCCCGCGGGACAGAGTGTGGAATGATTTGGGTTAAGATGTTAAGCGCACCACTGACGCTTGCGGGATGGATATCGTGCTAAAGTTAAGTGAGAAGGTGAAATAGGGCGGAAGCGACGTACGAGGCATATCTGGGAAAGAACGGCGATAAAAGGGTCAGAGGTGGAGGCGGATTGAAGGACGGCGGCTTGACGGATTGTTTTGGTAAGAAGGGCTAAAGCATGCAGTCTTCTTTCTCGCTGATGGCAATATTTACACAAGAGGTCGACGACATCCTAAAGCAACCAACATATAAAATAAAAAAGATCCTAGTCAAATTATGGCATAAACAAAGAAAAGAAGCTTTAAACAAAGAAACTTACCTTCGGATGCGCAATCGAAAAACCTAATATAACGCTCTCTAAATTCTCCATCCCACCCTTAAACATGGCAACTCCACTTCCTTTATCCTCCTTCTTATCCTCCCTCATCTCCTCATCCAATCTATCCGCAATTCCCGCCCACGCCCTCTCCACCTCCGACATCCAACAAATCACAACCGTATCTCCAAACGCATTTACAGCGTCCTCCGACACAATCTGCGCTGGAGCCGGGCGCGGCGTCGAGCTTGGGGTCACGGGTTCCCTTGTTGCATTCGACGAGAAGAACGATAGAAACAAAGCGCGGGCTGCATCTATAATTGGCTTTTTCGTGGCGGCGAGAAAGACTGGACGAAGGAGTTGGCTCCAAAAAAGGGTGAGGAGATGATGCGGGGTTGAGTGGAGAGGGGTTAATGCGTGGAGGTGGGCTATGCAGACGGATATTTTAGGATGGTTCCAGGCGGATGTTAGGGAGGAGTCTTGGGTTGGGAGGAAGGGATCCATCGCGGTGGAGAGGTCGGTGAAGATGCGAAGGGATGGAGTGGACCCAAAGAGGGTAATGAGAGTTGTGATGGTGGATTTGCTGATGGATGTTGTGGATGATGCGGATGGATCTGGGGTTGGGAGATCGGTAGATGAGGTTTCAAGATCCTTTTTGAAGGAGATGAGCCATTGCTCTATGGCCTTTTCCTTGTCCTTTGACATGTTAATGGATATAGGGTGGACAGATGAAGGGCTTGGGAGGTAAAATGCAGCACCCTGATATCAACAATCTCCCGACGTATTCTACCCTTGTTATGAACCGTCTTTTCCTGATGTCGTGTCAATAATGCTCCGTCTATGAGTGTTGATGTCTGAAGCGGCAGATGAGCGGTGGTTTGGTTTAGTAATAATAGAAAAATTGGCAAGTTGAGCTGACCAGACTACTTAAACCTTCAAGTTGCGCGTGGGGGCTTCAACTTTTCATTTATAGAAGGGATGCGACAAGAGTCGTTACTATTACCATACGAGCTCGCGGCTGAGGATGACCATCCTCTCTTTGACGAGCTTTGCTTTACATGTCGGGCTGGCGATTTAGATCGGGTAAATTATACCTCTTCATACATGCATGCATGCATGCCTTGATCGAGCCATGAACTAACGCTGACTGAACGTATACCTTACTTCCAGATAAAGTATTTGGTTGAAGTCGAAGAAGGTATCGTCCACCATACTTTCTACGAAATCTCACACCCGCTCTTCCTTTTGATGACAGTCCCACTGAACAGACGAGACAAATGGGACAGCACTCCGGTACGGCCTTTAAAATCCCCACTCTCTCTCATCCCAATCTAATCCTAATCTTTTCTCTTCAGCTTTATTACTCTGCGTGAGTTTTTCCACACCATCAATCATTCTCACTAACCAACCTCCAGCTTGTGCGGTCAAATCGAAACAGCGCGATACCTCCTCTCTGTCGGCGCAAAATGCGATCCAACCACATTCGAAGGCGAGCGATGTTTCTATGGCGTAAGAAACTCCCTCTCTCCTCTCCCTTATAGCTAACCCTCCAATAAAGGCTCTCAACAATGAAATGCGTAACCTGCTTAAATCCTATCAACTCAAAAAAACTCTCGACATCACCGCCGATTTCTCCATCTTCCTCACAAACCTTTTCCAAGAACCCCAGGACCGCTTCTCTGATGTCGTGTTTGTAAGTGTCACAGATAGTGTTTAAATGGGGTTGTTGATATGGGGTTGTTGATATGCGTTGTTTTGTTTTTAGAAACTTCCAAATTACTTTATCCCAGGAACCACCCAATTCCCTATGATTCACGCTCATAAATGTATCGTTGCAGCGAGATGTCCGTATCTCGCTCGTCAATTTGCTTCAAAGTGGTTGAATGTGAAGACTATCCCTGTAAAGCATTATCGCGTCCATATGATTACACTACAGGCTATTCTCATGTGGTTCGTGTTTAAGGTGGTTTATGAGTAAAGTACTGATATGTGTTAGGATGTATACGGGTCAAGTCACCGATAATCTTACCAACGATCAACTCAAAGACCTCGATTTCATATGCCGTCAATGGCGACTCACCCAACTCCAATCCCAAATCGAACCTCTGATAGAACCTGAAACCGATGACGTTCTCCCATTTGCGCAAAAAAAGTCTGCTGGCGTTGTAACGCTCGACCCTAAAAGCGTTAAATCCGATCTCTCGGTTCTTGTTCAAGTGTTGACAGGTCCACACGGTCAAGCGTGGTGTGAAGAGGCATTGAAGATGAAGACAGCAGAGGTGGTCGAGGATGAAGAGTGGGAGCTGTTGAGGGCTTCACATCCGGATGTGGTTGTGAAGGTGGAGGAGAGATTATTTCCGTGTCATCGAGCGTTTTTGACGAGAAGTGAGTACTTTAAAGGGTTATTGATGGGGAGTTTTGTGGAGGCGCAAACGGAGGAAGAGGGCGTGGGATTGTTAAATATTGCGGTGGTGGATGACGAGGAAGTTTTTCGATGCGTTTTAGAATTTTTGTATACGGTGGGTAAACTCCCATTTTTGTGTTTATTGATATATCCATTTTCCCCTTTTCTGTATTGAATGTGCTAATGCGGATTCTTTTCTTTTTTTTCAATAGCATGATACAACGCGAATCCGAAAATCCATAGCGTTGAAAGTAATGGAAGCCGCCGACTTTTTACTCCTCCCACGTCTCAAAACTCTCGCTGTCATCTACCTCATGAATTTTACGAAAAGCCTCAAAGATGACCTTTATTTCAGCGAGGTTCCTCCGAAACTCATTGTCGGAGATGACGGTGAATACATCCCAAGCGATACAACCCAACCCCCTGAAATCGATGACGAAGAAGAGGAGGAAAACGATGAAGAGTTTGATGATACCAACGATATCCTCCCACACCCCCATCTTCTTCTCCGCGCATCGTGGTCCATGAATCTCCCGCGTCTCGAACAGCATTTGACAAAGTTTTACGCTGAGAGACTGTGTGGACGGATAAGTCGGTCGATGGTGTTTAAGGAATTGATTCGGGATAGTTCTGAGAGTGTCAAAAATAGGGAGGAGGTGGATACGGTTATTTTTGTGGATGATTTGAGGTGGTGGATTGGGAAGATACATGGGTTCGATGCTGGACCGCATGATGATGTTGGAGGGAGGGAGGATGTGGAGAGGAGGAGGGAGATGTATGTTTGGAAGATGGGGATGATGGATGCCGTGTTGGCGGAGTTGGGGATTGATGCGTGAATGTTTTTCTAATATACTGTGACTCGTTCTCTTCTTATGGGGGGTTTTTTTGGGTTGTTTTTCTAACAATAGAAATGGGAAGGGCACTGATTGTGTGGTTTATTGGTTATAATCCTTTCGGCCCTTGTTCTCTATATTAATCGAGCTCTAAAATGACGAGTAAATGGGAACTTGATAAAGGAACTGAATTGAATTGAAACTGGAAGCGCGCGAGGAAAAAGGAGTGATTGCGAACGAAAAAAAAGGTTTACAAAAACATGGTGATGAAGGAGATGGTGACGATAGTAAGAGAGAAGAGGACGGAAGAAGATTGGCAGGCGGCGCTAGTGGCGATTTTGTAGACAGATAATCGAGCAGGTGCACCGCAAGTTTGGGTGAGGTTGCCGGAACATTTCATGAAGCAGTCGGTGTCCGGTTTAATAATGGTGGGGTTAGTGTATCCACACCAACATTCTATTATATAAGAAGGTTATTCAAAACAAAATTGCGGTTGCAACACGAAAGTTTAAATAAAATAAAATAAATCTTACCTTTTCCATACTCTAACCCAGCGTACGTGAAGCCACCATCTTTGCATTCTTGGGTGCAACGGGGAATGGTCATTGAGGAGTTGCTGAAGGAAACTCGGACGTTGAGAATGCGTGTTGGTAAGGGGTTTTCGGCACATCCGACGTATTGTATAGAGGAGGTGTTGGGAAGGCTAGAATTTGACGTGCATATTAAATATGGTGAAGTGAAAAAAAACAAAAAAAAAAACAAAAAAAAACACCGCCAAACATATTCAATAAAATGATAAAAATGAGCAAAGGGACAAGGGAAGAGACAGTGCTCACAAGTACTGAATTTGAACTTTAGGAGACACTCCGTAGACCGAGAGTCTAAAATCACCGCCGCAAATGGTATTTGGGTCACGAGACAGGTGC
The DNA here is from genome assembly GCA_025449115.1 of Chytridium lagenaria. Classification (NCBI taxonomy): domain Eukaryota; kingdom Fungi; phylum Chytridiomycota; class Chytridiomycetes; order Chytridiales; family Chytridiaceae; genus Chytridium; species Chytridium lagenaria. The sequence goes on from JAHLKC010000048.1 coordinate 128,363, forward strand.
GATTGCATTCACTTTCAGCGCCTTGTCAAAAGTGATCCTATTGTCGCAATAGCATTCCTGTCAAGATGATGTAAGAAAAAGGTATTAACAATTTAAAAAAAAAGGGATCAATCCCATTCCACTTCTAATAATATGGCTTTGAAGTTTATCCTTTCAGAAGGGGTGGTAAATATGGTCCTAGCCAATTATTTCAATGGTAGTTCCTGGTCCAATACAATGATCCTTATTTCCATCTCATCGCATAGCATACGCAGAGACTTGATGTTTAAGGTAGATTATTCTTACACCAGCGTACTCGCTTCCAGAGTATGGGTACCCGAGATCAGAGCAGGTTTTCGTGCATTGCTGAATGGTGTTGAGAGGTCCCTGGTAACCTAAAAAGACCATTGAGCGAGGGTTTCCCTTGTCGATGTAGCATCCCTATTATTTTGCAGTATTAGAATCGACCGGATGAACAGAGCATGCAGTTGTTTGAGTGAATGACAAATGAATGAACAAGGGTGTTCACCTCGTAAGCATAACCAGATGGAGCGGCATTGGATCCTTGCGACTGCGCAAGCACGAATGATGATGGCATTATTGATGATGTCGCCATGACTACGACGGCCGACATAAGCATGAGCTGCATGACCTTCTAATAAAAAAAGGCGCAAACAGTAATACGGATAACGGATATCACAGTTGCACATAATTGTCATTCATTTCATTTATTATTATTACTAAAATAAATATCAAAAATAATCATCATTTCTTTTTTAAAAATAAAATAAATAAACACAACGTGCTTTACCATTTTCACTCTGAGTCTGTTGAGCCGAAATTTAAACGAAGGCGTGAATTAAAATGTATGAATTATGAATTTATGATGATGGTCATATCGAGTGCGTAAAATATGTAGAGGTAGTGATGGGGTGGGGGTCATAACAACGTAGTCACGTCTATGGCATGAGAATGTTGTTGTTTCATAGTGTGTTCTTTTCTGGAGAGATGCTTTCAACCTTCTTCTTCTTTGTCGTCATCGTGTAAATGGGGAGTATCGAATGCTGCATCCTTTGACACTATTTAGCATCTTCACTTATTAAAACAAAGCTTAGCGAGTTCTCGACCATGGATTGAGTTCAGAGTTTTATTGAACTTGTCAGAAAAAAAAGACTGACCGAGACACATTCCGGGCAAAAATCGTTCTCACTCAACGGCGCCGTCATCAAAGGATCCCAGCAAGACTGAAGGGTGGACCGAGATATCAAATAGGACGGAGGGGCTATCAAGTCCTCTTAACATCAGTCATGGACTTTCTCAACCGTCTGCGCTCACGGTCCCGCGTCCGAAAGCGACAAAAGCATTGTCGCTGTTGAAGACAGGGACCCAACAAAAGACTGGATCTATCACCCTTTGACGACATGTTCCAGACCAGAAACTAAAGAACCTCTACCAGAAAGGCGTGGATCATGGATTAGCACAAAGCGAAGGATGTCGTTTATTCGAAACAAATCAGAGGAGCCAGAATCTCAACCACCTGCACCTGTCGTTTCTGGTGATCGAGGTCGCAGTCCTAGCAAGATTGGACCACCTCCGCCTCGTTCAACGTCGACATTACCTGATGACGAAGAGGAAGAGTATGAGGAGGGGGACGAGGAGGTGGAGCAAAGAAAGCCAGACGCAGTGTCTATGAAGGCTTTACCAAGCCGGACGGCGTCATTAGCTGTTACACCTGCATCCGCACCTTCATCGGCTCCCGCACCTTCATCCGCTCCTGCACCTTCATCAGCTGAATCTACACCACCAGGCACTCCCAAGGAGAACAAAAGGGCATCCATTACTTTCCCCTCACGGGTTTTTATGCGAGGGAAGGCGGAAAAAGAAGGAACTCTTGGCCGGGCACGTCCACCCACTCCAAGGACCCACTCTCTCCATGAACCGAATGATGATAACACGGAAAAGACATCACCCACTGCTAAAACCTGAAGAATCTTCGAAACGCTTTTCGAACCCTCTGTTGGTTTTCCAAAAGGCCAAACAACAGCAACAGCAACAATCATCCATCACAATCGCACCCTCTCCATCAAATACTTCCTCATCACCATCCACATCACCCTCACAACCGACACAACCTTCTAAAATCACAATTACACCAGCACAAACTCCAACCACATCGACCCCAACCTCCCCACCTCAACAACCGCAAGCCCCCGTCCCTCCACCCCCGGCCACAACCCGTCCAACCATAACTCTCCCGACCTCCGCTAGCCGCACCAATTCCACAACAATCACCGCAACCCCTTCAAAAGACCAAAACCCGCGTCTGCGCAAATCCCATTCCACAGGCACCCTCACCTCCAACTCATTCAGAGTTTGGGCATATTGGTGGTCGTTCTTTGCGTGGGCGCCTGTGCTTTGGAAACTGGGATTACCGAAACCGAGAAAGGATGAGAGTGGGAATATGGTGTTTTTACCGAGGATGAGTAGCTTGGAGAGTGATAATGCTGTAGCGAGACGTGGGGTTTTCACTCCGTCGGTTGCGGGGAAGACAAGGAAGGGAGAGGGGGAGGCGGGGTTATCGAGGACACAGAGTTTGCCGATTATAAGTGTTCGACAAAATACGGATTTGACATATGGGTATGCCTTTGCCTTTTCTTTTTTTAACTGCCAATACGTTATATCACATTTTTTTTACATGTTCTTATTTATATGCTGTTAATGCTGCAATACGTTATGGTCTATTTGATTCTAATGCTTGAAACAAAAACAAAACAAACAAACTCAAAAACTTAAAAACTACAGCCGCTACAGAGCTACCCTGGGGATCAAGCGCTCCGACACCGACAGCACAACAGTCGAAGACAGCAACGCCCTTCTCCGTCCAACCGATGCTTCCGTCATGCGTTGGCAATCTGGTAGTCGTCGTCGCTACCGTTCAAAATCCAATGACCGTTCCAACTCTCCCCACGAGTCCATCCCGACCACCCCCCCTCTCCTCGCCGCCGCTGTCGAATCCCCGCCTTCCCGCGTTGTCAACGCCAAGCCGTATTCGTTTGGTCGATACACGGAGGAGGAGGCTCCGAAAAAGGAACGAAAGTTGGGGCTTTTCGCGTGGAAACGGAAAGACGGGGAGGAGGCGAGGCTTTTGGAGGAGCATGAGAATCAGAATGGATGGGGGAGGTCGGATGATGAAAGGAGGGGTGGTGAGACTTCTTCGGATGAAGATCGTCTTCAAAGACATGCTTCGATTGGGTCACATCGTTCACGGAGGTCCGAGGATGGACGTGGAAGACGGAGAGGAAAACCTTTAAGTGATTTTGATGAAATCGAGCTTGAGGATCGGCATCGAAGACGTTCGGGTGCATCACTCCTTCCCTCTCATCTCCACTCCTCGCCGTCCTCCACATCCTCATCGTCAACTCTCCCTAGCATGAACCACCACGAAGACCGACGTGGCCGGAGTCTCACAGCCCGGACACTTCCTCCACCTTCATCGGAAGAATGGAAATCGGATGCTAGAGGTGCGATTGTAATGGTTGATCGGAAATCATCAACGGAACGGAGAAGCATGAGTAGGGATGGGTCGGTTAAACGAACACGATCGGTTGTGAGAGTGGTTTCGGCGGCACCGAGTGTGGCAGCGGAAAATTATTCAGAGGACACCGTTTTCGCACCTGCTCGGAGGTCATCGGAGGCGAGACGGGGGATCTCTGTGCAGCCTGTCGTGGCTGCGCCGGTAAAGAAGGATTATGCTTGGGATGAGAAGGAGTTGTCGTCTATGGCTTCAGTCCCCAAATCCGCAGACAGGTCAAAAAGTGGTGACGGGTAAGCTTCATTCGTAACCCTCTCTCTTTTCCTGCGAAGGCACTTTGACTGTTCTAACCTTTTTTCACATAGCCGTTTCAATGCCGATCGCACATCCGGTCTCTCCACCCTCCCCAAGGAATCTGGCTGGTCCACAACCCCAGCCCGCACATCTTACTGGCAAGAAAAAACCAACCAGGTCCGAAAAAACGAAGACAATCTTCTTTCCTCGCTTTCGAACGTCCAACGCACCCCAGACACCGTCGCCCAAGAAAACGGCTACGACACGCCCAGCGCTGTCACCACCGTACCAACACAACAACCCATCGCCACGTCCCCCATCACCGCCTCATACAACCTCCCCATCACTTACGTCCCAAAATCTAAACCCCGCGGCACATCCCCCGTCAAACCCCGTCGTCAAGCCCCATCCACTGCCCCACTGAACGCTCGCAGCACGTTCATGGCACCGTCCAACACGGCGTCGTCGACTCTGCCGTTACCCGCGAATGCAACGAATCATTTAGCGCGGAAACCTACAAACGCCGGAGGGGTGAGAGCTGTTGGTGGGACTGTAATGGTGGCGAGGACGGTGAATGTGTTGCCGAGGGGAATGGAGGAGAGGGTTGTGGTGGATATGGCGACATCGCCAGCGTCGTTTGGAAATGCGAGTCCTATGGATGGGATGACGGTTGTGCCGGCCGTTGAAACAAAGTAATGTGTTTTCATTAAATCATGGTTTATTAACGTTGTCTTTCTTAGGATTGTTCGACCCGAAAAACTACCTAACCTTGCGTACCACGGTCACGATGTGGATAAAGTCGTCGGAGTTCCCGTCATGGTGAATCTCCGTGCAACCGCTCATCCCAAAGAAGACACTGACATTGTTGGCGTCCCTGTCATGGTGAATCTTCGTGCAACCGCTAAACCCAAAGAAGACAACGAGATTGTAGGAGTCCCCGTCACCGTCAATCTGAATGCAACCGCTCACCCCGATGACGACAAAACCCCGATTACCATCACCGGCGGTCAAGGCATCGTCATCACAACTCAAGCTCCCCACCCCGACGCCCACGTCACCGCTCTTCCAGCTAAACCCAACGTTGCAGCACCCGTCGTATCTGAAACCCCTGTTAAAATTATTGGCGGGCAGGGGGTCATCACTACAGTACCTATGTCGACGAGTGAGTCGCTTGAGCTGGAAAAATAAGGCGAATAAGGGGACTGTCACGCCGAATGCGGGGAGCCCAGAGAAGACGACGACGTCGGCGTCACTGAAGGGGAGGACTTATCCAGTTTATGTTAATGGATTGACAATTTATGGGGGTATGCCCATGTCGATGTCACCAAATCCTATAACACCTGAACCGGATTCGGCGGAGGAGGAGAAGCAGAAACCGGTGGTGCTGTTGGGTGGCGAAGGGGACCGGAAGATGAAGAAACAAGAACGGTAAGGAATGTCTGATTAAATACTTGGCTGCGAGCCTTTTGCTGACTGTCTCCTTTTTTGTTTGGTAGACTTAGCCCTCGTCGTAACATGCCTCCAGGCGAAGTGCCGCCACTTCCCACTAGCCCTCTTAACCCTCAATCCTCTCCTCCTGGTAGCCCTCCCAGAGTCCGCACTCCCCCGAAATTGACCCTCTCCCCCAAAACTCCCATATCCACAAGCCCGTTGTTGATGAAACAGGATGTTTTCGTAGCGAACACGGATCGCATTGCAGAACGCATGGTAGAGGAGGTGGATACTGATGAGTTTAATGCGTTTAACAAGGCTCACTTAAATGAAACGCCGGACGTGTAAGTCATTTTCCCTCGTTCTGTTCATTTGTAGCAGTCTTTACACCAAGATTAATTTTTGTTAATTTGAAGAACCATGATGTCGTTGACAGAGCTCGCTCTTAAAAGCTCAACTCCTCAATCTGCACTCCTCCCTACCATCGCCATGACGCCGCTTGAACCGTTGTACGAAGAAGTTGATCTTCTCCCTCAAAATTTTGACGAGCAACCGCCTTTGCCGAAGCCATTTGCTGAGGTTCGACCATAATGGTCGGTTCCTGTAAAGCAGGAGGTGGAAGCATCGAAGGCCGTCGAGCGGCTGATAATTTAAGCGAATGATATGCCTGTGTTTGAATGTTGATAGATGTTCAACTCAATTTTTGAGATCCTCGTTGAAGGTTCTTTAGAAGCCGTGTTCTTGATAATTACATATTCCCATTTATTTACCCTCCTCACGTTTTGTCCCTAACACCTTTGAGTGAGGGAAATGAATGAATGAATTCTTCCTTTTATCCTATACCGATTACCAAATCTTTGTTTCGCGTTCCGAGACTGTGGTTATAGAGAAGAAAACGGCCGGGCTCTTGAATCCAGACCAGAGGATACTAGGACCCGTCCCTTAAATACAGCCGGATAAAAGGATGAATTCCTTCGGAAAAATTTGTAAAAACAAAAATCTTTTTTTGGCTGTCGTCACGCTGGTTGCAAAAGGAGGCAAGGGAAGAAGGGCTTCTTTCTTTCCTTTTCGCATTCAGCACACAACTGGGGTGGTGATCTTCATCTCAGGTGAGTCCGTCATCCAGAAGGTGGTCGACACACACCTCCATCCATCATATCGTCATTTGTTTCTAAGTCCCCACTCCATACTTGCCTTAATTGCTTTAAATCATGCGATCATTTTTGCCTTTTCGTTTCTGATCATAATTCGTTGTTTCTCCCACCGTCCGCCACAAACCTGGTGATCGCGCTGTATTCGGCTGTCTCCTCGCGGATCCAAAAAAAATCATTCAACGCTCCCAATTACCCATCTCCTCACCTCCATTTCCAACGACCCTTCCCATTTTGAAGGTTGAAACGAAACAAGGAAAAAAAGCTATCGGCGAGAAACATCAAACATGCTCGATCAAGAGCTGGAAAAGATTGCATTGGATTTGAGCGTGCCTATTGATTCCCTCAAAGCAGGCGTTGGACTGATTTGTACGTTTAGCATTGTTTTAAACCCGTCCCATCTTAACCCTTTTCACCAGCTTCCTACCTTTTCGCGATACTCTTCTCCTTGATTCCCGCAAAGGCCGTCTCGATTCGCCATGCCTTCTCCATCTTGACTTCAATAGCAACATTCATGGTTCTTTTCGACTACTCGGGAATCCTTGAAGTCGTTGGAACGTCCCTTGCTGTCTACTTGATCGCACTCTATGGAAAGACAAACAAGAGAATGCCTATTGTTACTTTCGCTGTCGTTATGGGCCATTTAAGTTTTGCGTAAGTGCCCTTTCGACATTGCTGCATGTTCAGAATATAGAGGTATCAGTGGATACTGATGACGGCTTTGCTTGACAGCTTGCTTCGGACGCAGGTCTTTGCCACTGACAGTGCGAGGTTTGATGTAACTGCTCCTATGATGGTGCTGGTCATCAAGTTATCGGCGTTTGGATGGAGCGTCCATGATGCTACTCGCCCTGAATCGGTATGATAACAGCCTTTTGTCTTTGTCAAGAGTATGTTTCTAAAGCATGAATTGATGTCATTAGGAACTTTCGAAAGAGCAAAAGATTAAGGCTGTTTACAAGTTCCCATCACTTTTGGAGGTAAGTATCGCGTCCAACCTTCATTTTTAATCAATGAAGTGATAATAACGCTCTGGATAGTATTTCGGCTTTGTCTTCTTCTTCCCCAGTTTCCTCGTCGGGCCTGCTCTCGAGTTCCGCGACTACCAGGCCTTCATCAACGTCGAAGCTCCCTTTGACCAAATGCCGTCCCGCATCATCCCCGTCCTTACTTCTCTTTTCTGGGCTGCAGTGGCGCTCTTCCTCTACGTCAAATGCGCTGTCCCCTGGAGCTTCTACTGGGCTCTTACCCCTGAATACCTTCAACTCAGCATTTTCCAGCGATGGTGTTTCTTGCAAATGGCTGGATTTGTGTCAAGAACCAAGTTTTACGTTGCGTGGAAACTTTCTGAAGGTGCATGTAATCTTACGGGAATTGGATACAGTGGTAAAGATCCTGTGACTGGAAAGCATGTTTGGACTAGAGCGAACAATGTGAACCTTGTTGGAGTGGAGCTTGGAGATAATGCAAAGACCATCTTTGATGCATGGAATCAGAAGACTGCTAGTTGGTTGAGAAACTATGTTTATTTGAGAATGACTCCCCCTGGAAAGAAGCCGCATCCCATGGTGGCAATCATCACATATATGGTTTCTGCTTTCTGGCATGGATTTTGTAAGTGGCATTGCTTTTGCTGTTTTATTGCTGTATTAGTGTTTGTGCTTTCTCATCCTGAACGCTTACATTCCTACTTTTCTAAAGACCCTGGATACTATTTGACATTCTTTGCCGGCGCCTTCCTCAACCTCGCCGGCCGAAACATGCGCCGTTCGGTCCGTCCTATCTTCATGGGCCCATCCAAGCTCGCCTTCCTGAAACCCATTTACGACGTTCTCGGCTGGTTTTTCAGTCTCTCCTCTGTCAACTTCCTCGTGGCTCCTTTCCAAGTCTGGTCGCTTTCCGCCTCTCTGCATATCTGGTCATCTGTCGGGTACATCCCGGTCATTGTCATCTTCTTTTTAGGAGGCGGCATTGAGGTCACTGGTTTTGGAGCGGTTGTGAGGAGCTTTGGAAGGGCGGTTGGAGCGACCTATGGGAAGCCGACTGAAGTGAAGGTTGCGTTGGAGAATGGGTCTGCCATGGATTGGCAAATGGATCTGCAAACGGACACATGAATGGGTCGTCATCGAAGAATGTTGTCAGTGCTAACGGCAGTGGTGTGTCAACGGCAATGGATCATCTCAAAAGTCCAAGAAAGATATTTGAAGGACTCGTAAAAAAAACCCTTGAAAACGTATATGGTTGAAGTGGGTGTGTTTAGGAGCATGAAGGGTCGGGGAAAAAAAGGGATCATGGGAAGATGTTTTCTCCCATACACACTCCCCTGAAGGAAAAAAATTGCGTGTGCACTATTTATGTTTTTTTTCGTTTTGTGCTCGTGCATCTAACCGTCGCATTAATTGAAACTTTGTTTTTTTGTTGTAATTTGCTTGTAATTTTCTATAATTGATTTATTGTGTATTTATGACACAAGAAAACAAAGAAAGATAACGTAAAGCGTTTAAGGGTGTTTAGGCCTTGGAAGTGCTGTAAGTTTGTCCATGAACGGACTTCTGTAGGCTGGCTCCTCGGGCTCCTTAAACTGCAACACCATCAACCCAATAGCAAGCGCCAACACCGCGAAGAATATGAGCGTGAGGAATGGGAACAAGCTTTTGAACCAGTCCACATCGGATCTAAGTTCATTGAGACCCTCCTCGGCCTCATCTTCCAACTGCTTCTTGTCATCCAATTCCTTTTTAGAAGGCTTTTCTTCCGTGACTTTCATATTTTTGACTTCTGTAAGTTTGGAGCCGGCTTTAACGACGGTCGGTCCACCCTTGCGTTTTTTCAACCCAGAAGTCTCGTCCGCAAACATATCCTCCAAATCCTTCTCCTTTACAGCGGCATCTCCCTTTTTTACAACAAGCTGTCCACAAGCTCCATCAATATCATCTCCCATGGTCCGCCTAACCGTCGTCTTGACTTTATAATCCTTCGAAACGATCTTTCAAACGCATCGATGGCATCGTCGGTTGGTCTCTCGTAAGTCGGTTCCGCGTCAGTCGGGTTATAAGGGATAAGATTGAGAAGGATGCCGGAAGCTCTTGATCCCCCCAGGAGGTTGCCGAGCTGCTCGGCGACTTCAGGGGTATCGTTCAAATCTTTGATTAGGACGTATTCGATGAGAACTTGACGGTTTGAGGCAATGATGTCATCGGACGACTTCCATGAGGCGATCAAGATTGTAGGCTTTGGCGGTTGGGACAATTTGAATACGAAGGTCTTGAGTGGGTGCGTGGAGCGAAAGAGCAATCTTGACGTCTTTACCCGAAAACGTTACATAAAAGTACATACGGGACGTGTTGAAGACAGATAGTTAACTAACCTGGTGCGTCGTTGATCAGCTGCTTCATTCTTGGAATCAATCCTACAGTGCTAACGCATATTTTCGACGCCGCAAGTCCAATGCCAGGCCCATCCGTTATAACCTTGATCGCATCCAACACAGCATCGTAATTATCCAGCGGCTCTCCCATCCCCATAAAAACCACATTATCAATGCTTCCGGCTATCGAGAGCGCATGTACCAATTGCTCAACAATCTCTCCAGATGTTAAATGACCCTTTAGCCCCATCGTCCCTGTGGCGCAAAAGGTACATCCCATTTTGCATCCGATCTATAAGTAAAGGTGTCAACTTGATGTTGCATAGTTTTGGTCAAACGGGAATGATCACTGTACCTGCGATGAGATGCAGACTGACACTCGTGGCCGACCTCGATTTTCTTCTCCTTTGTTGTATCTATAATCGAAAGCAAAGCATAAGCATAACAGCTATCAAAGCTCAGAACTTTATAACAGATCAGTAATATCTCACCTCATAATGACTGTCTCCACCATCTGTCCATCTTGAAGCTTGATCCCCAACTTTGTCGTTGACCCATCACTGAAAAAGGAAACACCAACAAGTTAGCATCGTTTCACCATGCAGTATCAAACAGCCCACCTTGACTGCTGCTTTGTATCAATGGTAGTGGTAAACGGCACAAACTCTCCTTCAAGCGCTCCACGAAGCTTTTCAGGAAGGTTCGGGACTTTCGCAGCAAAGTCGTCTAGGGACTTAGTGGGGTTCTTGACGAAGAATCGTTGTAAGGATGAGGCATGCAGTGCTTGAATATTGCGTTCTCTCAGAAAGGGGATAAGCTCAGAGTGGACGCTATGAATGCTTCGTGGGGCATTTGTTCTTTTGGCCATGATCGCAAATAATGGATCCTGATTTTTTTCCAACTTCAACAAACCTGCAGGAACAGCAAGATGGGAAAAACAAAACGCATTGTCTAAACAATTTACAGGACCGACGAATACGATAGCAGTCAATAATTGTACAGTTTAATATATAAGGCTAAAGACATGAATGCAATTAGATAAATGCTACTTCTTGAACGCATTACGGAGAGATTTTTGTAAAGTTCTATCTAAGCAGATAACGATGAAGGTGAAAAGCCCATACAGGACACGAAGAAGGTTTGAAAGAGGTTGCCAACCTCGCCGCCATGTCCGGTATAGATTCCGTGACAGCTGTTGCAAACTCGCAGATAAAGGGGATCGCGACACTGGAATCGGCACGTTAGAGTGTGAATTGATAAAAAAAAGACTTTTCTTTCTTCTCTGGGGAATAATAAGAACGAAGAGATACTTACTACAAATTGACGATTATGGCGATGGAGCTGATGCAAGGAGAAGAAGAGACTCTTAGATTACAGAAATTAAATGACTTTTTACACACCTTAATTCATCCCCAGTCCTTCTCATTTTCTTGGGTGCAAGATTTAGTTGAGACTTGTTATGTACCGTAGGGCTAGAAAGTTGCGACGCAGATCTCCCACTTTCCGCAATTCCAATCGATGATGACTTGTTGTGGTTGGTGCTCCCATCATTAGTATGTGATTCACCTTTGGACGAATCCTCGACGTCTTTGCCCAAAATGGTCATCTCACGACGATGGGCCTGTTCGAATGATAGATTAGAAGCCTTCCACAGATTTTTATGCAAAAGAGCATGGAGAATAAGATGTTACCAATAACGCGAATTGGACGGCAATTCCTAAGATGATGTTGACGGCTGCCATGAAGAACAGTGGTCCGTAATAGAATCCCCAAGAATACCTCACGTTCTTAAACCAACAACCCTGAGTAACCATAGCTGGTTAATGGTCCAAATAATTAAACGGTTTTCGAAAATGGTACGGAGGAAGATGACTTTAAAACCTACATCCACTTCGTCGTAGTAAATGATGTTCATAAACATGGGTGGTAATGCACACGAGATTCCAACGACAATGGCCACAGTCCAGTAAGCCCAAAACATGGAGTCTTTTACTTGATGCTTTAACACAAATATGATAAAAAGATTACATCTGAGAAACAAAGCTATTAGCAAAGCTGCAGGTGTCAAAACATACCCTAATCCTGTCGTGAGGAAACAGTGTACGAGACTGAAGAAGCAGTATAAGAAGGTGGATATCTGGCAGTTAAGAGTATCCGCGTAGTAAAGCGAGTAGATGAAGGCAATGTGGAATCCGCAGGCACAGACGAGGAGGCAAGTGATGATGCGCAACGACAGGCGCTCAAAGAACTTTTTGTTGTACCTTGTCAAGGTGTCAGTGATTAATGTTGACAAACAAGTCAACTTACACACGACAGATGACAAAGAGGATAAGAGCAAAGACGGCCAGGATCAAGGAGATGCTGTTCATGCCAGTGATAAACTGTATACTAATGTTGGTGAACCTTGAGTGAGTGGAAGTGGGGCGTGGCCAGCAGAATGACCACCGAAAGACGGAAAGTCGTTAGCATCACTTCGCCACGCAAACCCGCAGACACGGATGCCCGATCACACTCACCACAAGTTTTCACCCCCACTCTCCTCAATTTCACCAAGCCCGCCCTCAACAGTCGTCCCATTCTCTGCACTCCCAGTAATATTGGTGGCGATATCCATATGCCCTTGACGTAAAAGGTCTCAATCCAGCTACAACTCTTCTATGATCGAGGAACGGGTGAAATGGCAATCGAGGATCTTTATAACTAGAAATAACGGAGTGTCATGTATTGAAAGAGAGCAAGGATATTTCCGCGGCTCACAATCATAGGACCAAATGGATGAAGGTGATTGTCGAAACGGTAATCCTGCATAAACATCCGGTGGCGCTGGGGGTGGGTTCTATTGGTGCTGTGAACTTTAAGCATATTAACAATGTGCTGAGATATAAAAGGATCATTACATTGAACCTAAAGTATTCATAATTGGCTTCCCACTGGTCAAGTCTTTGGGGGCGTTTATATCTTTCGTTATTAGTGAAATACAAGCATGCTCCAATGAACTTCGAGCTGGTCCAAAAAAAGCCTTGCAGGGAAACGGCGGCAAAATGAAGTGTCCTTTTCCTCCATGTAAATAATTTCATAATGACACATAGTATATTATATATATACATTTAAATCGCTGACGAAACAGTAAAAAATAAAGTCGTTAAAAAAAAAGAGGTTTTCCTCCCCAATCTATGCCTTTCCTTTCCACTTCCGCTCCTTTGAACGCGTTACGTAGCGACTTTTGCAACGTCTTGTCAAAGCAAATGACACAGAAAGTGAACAACCCATACATGAGACGAAAAAGGTTTGAAACAAGGCACCGACTTCACCGCCATAATCAGGGAGTGATTCGGTGACAGCCGTTGCGAATTCGCAGATAAATGGAATCGCGACGCTGTAGAACGGTCACATGTGGTTAACATGAATTACTTTGAAATCAAAAAAGTGAGCAAATATGCCTTACTAGAGGTTAACTATAATGGCAACGGATCTAAGTTGATTGAGGTAAATATTTAATAAGCGGGGAAAAGACTTTAAACAATCAAACATGACTTACTTCAACTCGTCTCCACTATTTCTTTTCTTTCGAATCGCAGGCTGATTTCCCTGTTGAGTCGAGGTTCCGTTTGCGCTGGATGTCATAAAAGTGGTCGACCTCACTCCTGCTTCCTCCATCATAGAGGACGATTTAATAGAACCCTGTGGTTCCTGCGTAGACGACTGTCCTTTTGAAGACTCCGAATCCTTTCCAACGCTTGACATCTCCCGGCGATGAAGCTTCATACATATTTCATAAACATTAACAGTCTTAGCGTTTTGGTATTTACCATCAACATGGTCTGCACCGAAGCTCCTAAGATAATATTTACGCCTGCCATCACGAACATGGGTCCATAGTAGAAAATCCAGCTGTATCGCACATTTTCAAACCAGCAGCCCTAAATTTACTTAATGAAGCGATCAAACCTGTGGAACTTACATCGACTTCAAAAAAGTTTGTAATGTTCATGAACGCAGGCGGGAGCGTAAAAATACAGGCGACAAAGACGGCAACGCTCCAGTAAACCCAAAACATGTAATCTTGAACCTGTTTCTTCATCACAAAGATTATAAAGAGGTTGCAGCTTTGAACAGAAGGTAAATATTAGAGAATTTTTGTGAGATATGAGGGCAAAGATTGAGCGCGCGCGTCTTACCCCAATCCGGTTGTAAGAAAACAGTGAACAAGACTAAAGAAGCAATACATAAAAGTGGAGATTTGACAATTGAGTGTATCCGAATAATAAAGGGAGTATATGAATGAAATGTGGAATCCTGTTGCGCAGACGAGGAGACACGCGATAATACGTAACGACATTCGCTCAAAAAACTTTTTGTTATATCTTAATAAGGGTGTCAGCACGGAAGTGACAAGAGATGCGTACTCACACGCGGCAAAGGATAAAAAGCGTTAGCGAGAGAACCGAGAGGATTAAAGAAATGCTGTTCATCCCCGTGAGAAACTGTATGCTGATATTGGTGAACCTGCGTAAATGGACAAAACAGCTGTGAGACGCATGTCGTTTTTCGCAAACACCGAAAGGTTTGATCGGAGATCGTAAAAGCATCTTACCACAAGTTCCCTTCACTTTCCTCCTCATGCTCTTCCAACACATCCGTCACATTCCCCAAAACTTCCGTCAAATTGCCCACAATCTCCGTCAAGGTTCCGTCCCCGCTCATGTGTTCGACGCCGATTCTTTTTCTTCCAAGTATCGACCCTTTCGCAAACCCGCAAAAGATTAAAGAACTAAACGGAACTCTTTTCATAACCATTTTTGTGCTCCAAGCAGTATATCACGGTTGCGGGGAAGGAACATCCCAGCCCCGAAAATGGGATTTACAGTATCGATGTTCAGTACATTTGACGATCATTTCAGGCGCGAAGCATCCCTCTTGTCCTATAATTTTCACAAAAATGCCATGGTAGATCGTGATATCACCAGAATATATTACATTTAGTGCAATAATGGAGAGACTGGGAAAATATGAATACCACCCAATTGCGTTGGGCTTTTCAATAACAAACATGCAAGGACGCGTGAATGCCTAAAATTCACACTTTGTACATATAAAATGCTATTTTCAATAACCCTGAAATTGGGGTAGTGAGAAAATCCAAGAAGCTAGCCAGCTTGAACCAAAAGCAGCAAGCCCGCTATCCCCAACTATCTACACAACTATCACATGTCAACCATAAGTACACTCCATCCATATATTAGATACAATATCTACAAAAAAAACCCTATATACAATATCACCCCGCAAAAAGACAAAAATGTAGTCACAGCCTTCCCTTTCCCTTTTCCTTCCAAAACGTTTTCCGTAGTGATCTATGTAAGGTCTTATCAAAGCATATCACGAGAAACGTGAATATCCCATGCTTGACACGAAAAAGGTTTGAAAGAGGGCACCAATCTCGCCACCATAATCGGGTAGAGATTCTGTGACGGCTGTCGCGAATTCGCAGATGAATGGGATGGCGACACTGAAGATTATTTAATTATCGTCTGAACGCGAACAGGGAAAAATGAATGAAGAAAGAAAAACACTTTGGAATAACTGGGATAATAACGTACTAGAGGTTGACGATGATGGCGACGGATCTGTACCAGAAGCAGCAGTTAGTATGAAAAAGCCTCGTCCCTCTTGGAAAAAAAGGAAGCAACGCCTTTGTTGGAGAATCCAAACATACCTCAACTCATCCTCAGGAGTTTTCTTCGACCTTCTCGCACTTCCATTCGTATGTGTCTGCGATCTCGATTGCATGCTCTTCCCATGTGACGCTCGTCTCATCTCCCATCCCCAGCCCCCGCCACAAAATACTGCAACTCTGCTCTTTCCTCCACATCCTTTGACAACACCGCCATTTCCTTTCGATGGATCTACCGACACGGTCGTCAGTGATTAAAGAAATGAGCGGGGAGGCACTCACCATCAACATGGTATGCACTGCAACGCCCAAGATAATGTTGACCACCGCCATCACAAACATGGGTCCGTAATAGAAAGTCCAGGAATGTTTGACATCGTCGAACCAACATCCCTGGATGGGGTTTTTGTTAGGAGGAGGGGAAAGGTTGGGGAACTTTACTTACGTCGACTTCAAAGAAGGTAATGATATTCATGAAAGGGGGTGGGAGTGAAAAGGCGCCAGCGCCAATGACAGCGACACACCAGTATACCCAAAAGAGGTAATCTTGGGCCTCCCGTTTTAACACGAAGATGATGAACAGGTTGCATCTTTTGAGATTCCGTCGTTAGTTTTTGTTTTTTTAAAGGCGCATATAATTTTTTTTGTATAAATCATAACGTGAAGTGGTTTTGGTTATTTCCTTACCCTAACCCAGTTGTAAGGAAGCAATGCACGAGACTAAAGAAACAATACATGAAGGTGGAGATTTGGCAGTTTAGGGTATCCGCGTAATAGAGGGAGTAGATAAAGGCAACATGAAACCCCGCCGCGCTGAACAAGAGACACCCGATGATCCTTAATGACATGCGCTCAAAGAACTTTTTTGTTATATCTTATCAAAAAGCGTCAGCGTGAAGAAAAGTGGCATAATGGGTGGCCGACTTACACGCGGCAGACAGCGAAAAGGATGAGTGCAAAGACGGCGAGGACCAAGGAGATACTGTTCATAGTGGTAAGGAATTGGATGCTGATTTTAGAGAACCTAGGGAGGTATGAGGAGGTGACGAAGTGTGTCAGCTATTATCGGGTCGCCATCGGAGTTTTACGACTTACCATAGGTTACCCTCACCCTCCTCTTCTTCATGATCTTCCACATCCGTGATGTTTCCCACGAGGTCAGTCAGATTCCAATAATGTCCGTCAATTATCCTCCATATCCTCCACCCTTATTGCTTTTTTTTACAACATATTACTCAACAGTTCAGTGAGGGGTACGCCGCTGTCCAAATGATATAATAATTTAAGACTCTGCATGAGATTGCAACCACCTCCTGCAACTTTTCACAAATATCAGCTTGCCTGGAGGGTCATCCTTCTGACAAAGAATATCCTTGTAGGTCTATCCAATCATCCTCTTTTGTAATGAACCAAGTTGAGAATTGCATGAGCTTTCTACAGAGGATTTTCGCACAGATTTACCTGCAAGGTTCGCTCCTAAGGGATCGAAAGCCGTTTTGAATGGGAAAAGGAGACAGAAAAAAGTGCACGATCTGATCGCTGTTTTCACCTGCCAGGATTATTTAATGGGTAGTAATGATGATTTCTGCCGGGAAATGGAACTTAAAAGAGTGCTTGACTTAAGTTTATTTAATTAAAAAAGGAACGTTAATCATGATCTGTTTAACAGGAAGACACGCCGTCCCCAAATGAAGGTTAACCCACAATAGACACGTTCTCGACTATCTTTGGATTCACTTCAGGGTTCATCAACTCCCCAATAAGGGAACAACAAGCAGCGCAGAATCCCCAGACCCGACTTTTGTCCAAACCAATACTCATTTCCCGGGTAACTATTCCCATCCCACGCATAGCTCGCAACAAGCATCTCCCTCGTCTATCACTCCGCTGGCATCCACACGATACCTCAATCCTGATATCATTCCCAGCAACATTGGGTACAACGCAACATCGTAAAGGTCATCCGTCGCGTCAATGTACGAAAAGACGAACTTCTCCGATATAAGGAGAGGGGTGACGCGGAGAACGGTGGAGAAGGCTCGCATGAAATAAAGAGATTGAATCTCGTGTCTTTTCCAAACGCCTAACCCGAACCCACCACGATCACCGAGCGAGGGTAGGGGTTTTAGAGGTGACACGAATGGGATGGGTTGGATGCGCGGTTGTTGGCATCAAGGAGGAGGGTTTCGGCGGTGATGGCGATGCGACGCATGTAGCGTCGATGTTGATTGTATTGGTCGTTGGAGACTTTGAAATATTTCTGGACGTTGGATTTTGTGCGCAAAAGACTTCGACTTCATCGAATGAGGGAAGAAGGATGTTGGAGGTGTGTCGAGAGGTGGGGGAGGTGACCTGGAGTGTAGCCATCGCCTATAAAGAGATCAGCGAGAATATTGAGACGAGATGCGGCGGAGGGGTTTCGCGGGGAACTTCCGAACCCGTTTTCTGGGGTGCTGAAACCGCGTGTGATCAGGAGGTATTCTGATTCCATGACGGTGTTGAGGCCGTTGAATCGGGGACCGACGAGTCCAACGTAGATGCCGGAAGGTGTAAAGGATCCGGGTTCCCCAACGATGCCATGATTTTACGATCACCTGCGTTGATGAAATGGGTAGGGACGGAAGCACCGATAAGGGCTGAGAGTGCATTTCATGGTATGAGAGATATTGTCTAGACGGATATCTTGGATTGATGATCGGTGCCGACGTTGAGCCATTGTGATGCGGGTTTCTGGGGATGAGGCCGTTTCTGAGGCGGGTTTTGTCGGAACGGCCGTAAAAGCGAGAGGGCGAGATTGGATGAGACGATGGAGGAGGGTTGTTGGGGTGAGGGAGGTATAGAGAGAGCGTTCGAGGGAGGAGCCATAAAGGATTTTGTGGCGATGAAGAGAGGGAGGGACGGGTTGTGATGGAGCTGTGGACGAGAGTGTGGGAGGAGGAGAGCATTTGGGAGGCGGCCGTTGGGTGAGATGTGTGGATCGTCTTGGGAAGGTTGAGGAGGCTGCGGAGACGGTTTGTGGAGACGGGAGGGGGTGGCGTTCAAAGAAGCAGTCTGAAGTTTGAGAACGCTTTCGAGGTCGATGGAGGTTGATGGTGATGACATTATTGTGGGTTTGGGTTGTAAGTGTTTCTGTTGAAAACCTCACTTAGATAAATATTTATGAAGCAAGAATAATAATAATAAGCAACTCGGCTCAGCCAAGTTTGTCATTAAAGTATTTCCTCATTTCTGACAGTAATACAGATAAATAAGTATCGACTATCAAGTAAATATCAACACACGGGCAACAAAATACCAATATTGTGACTTAACCTCAGAAACACTCATGGCTCGCGGAGATTTCTTACTTATTTTTTACATATGAATCTGTGCTGGGGTGAAGTCGGGCGGCGTAACTGTCCGCAACCGCTGCCCACGCCTATTATGGATGAATGGGGAACGTCCACGCACGCAAACACACGCTCAATCTTCGAAAATAATGATGTGGCCCAGATCAACTATGCATCACACCATGGCAGAGCCCACGGGCTTATGGACGGGAGCCAAGATCAAAGTGCCATTACTCAAAACTTCACATATGACGCTCATTGAACACGATCTTATCATATTTGTTGACGCGTATATCCAACAGAGTGTGAGCCCAGAATGGACGGTGGTTAATTACAAACAATGAAAGGTTATGTCTAATAATATTTATTGAGGGAGGCAGGAAAGGAACGTAGGAGTGAACGACTGTAGAGAAAAAAAATATTAAGCAATTATCCGCCGAGGAGAAACGACAGCCTTTCTTTATAGTGGGAAGCTGAGAATTTGAAGGGAACTATTAAGTTCGAGTGATCTACTCGCACAAAAATATGATACGTTTAGGTAGGATGCAGTATTGCATGTTAGAGTGACGGAGTGACTATATTGACTTCTCTACTACCTCTACCTTCCCACAACAATTAGACTTGAGTGTTGAATTGAATGCCGAAGCAGCTACCCATACACGGCCTATGGTCTAAAGTGTCCTCTAGCCCATGTATGGGCGTCCCCATTCTAGGTGTATCTTTCCAGTGCAGTACTGTTGTAAATACTTGACTTTAAACGAGATTGTAGGTAGATGGATAAGTAGGTATATATATAGGTAGATGGGTAGTTATTGAAGAAGTAGAAAGTAAACACCTGTATTATTTAGTGCGATGGGGATACAAAGGACATATTTTGCTCTAATTCAATTTACCCGAAATCATCCTTAATTAAAATATGGAAGAGTGCCTTGAAGCAGGTAAATTTATTAAATTTAATAAATATTACTAATAATAATTATAATTAACAATAGAAAATCAAAAAAGAATTATAATTATTAGTTTGCTATTAATATTTAAATGAGGGAAAAGAAGAAGAAGAAGAACAAGAAGAGGAAAGAGAAAACATTCTATTAAATATTTACCTGATAGTTGTTTTGATAACTCCGCCTATGTAAAACTACTTAAGGTTTTCCTTATGACGAGCACATACCCTCACCTACAACCACCGTCATCCTATACCACCAACACCACCAACACGACCTCCTCCATAAGCATGCAGGAGTCGGTATCTAGCAGTAACCAACCTGCTCACCAACTTCCTCCTCTTCACCATGAATTGATGCATGATGCCGTTATTACCAAACTGCATTCATATACCTCCATATTTCCGTCCTCCACAACAGCAACAGCAAACACAACTCAGCATCCCCTCTTTGACCTAAACCTACCACATGCATTTCAATCTCACAATCCAACCTCCCTCACCCCACCCGCTGACCAAGTCGCTCATAGCAAGACCCAACATCATCATCAACAACAACAACAACAACTTCCGTTTTTCCCTTCAAGTGATTGGACGAATGCCTATAGCGGCCTGTCCACACCATCATCCACCACCGCGTCCCACCCGTCCATCTCTGCACCCCAGTCACAGCAACAGCAGCAGCATCATCTTCACCAGCCCCGCCATCACCACATCGGTGAGCCACAGCATCAGCAGTCTTCACAACAACAGCAGCAACAATTACCACTACCATCCCTCGATACCTCCTATGAGATGTTTTCCCAGTATGGCAGCTCTAATGGGGGTGGCTCTTCCATTCCCACCACCTTCAATACCAACAGCAGCAATCACAGCAACAACAACAACACTAGCAACTTCGTCAACAACGATTACGCCTTTCCATCGCAACCTTTACCACGACCCTTAACCTCCAGCACCTCTTCCATCCCCTACTTTTCCCACTCTTACACAGATACATACCAACCCCATCAACACAATCACCAGCAGCAAGCAGCCCTGTCGACGCGTCCATCATTCAGCAGCACCCACACTCACCGATAAAGAGTTTTATCCGTCCAAGCTCAAAGTCTTCCAGAAAGTCGCTAAGCACCAATGGTGAACTCAGGCCACGAGTGTGTACGCGTGCTCGTATGAAGGATGTGGAAGACGTTTGGCAGGAGTTCACATCTTTCTAGACACTTTAAGAGTTCGCATAGCCGACCGTTTGCATTTGCGTGCCCTGTAGTGACGTGTGGCAAGAGGTTTAGCAGGTACAAGAATAGTTTGTTTAATTTTTAATTATTTAGATTTAGTTAGTTTAGTTTAGTTTTTATTATTTTTAGGCGTTGTTTATCTTTTCAGCAGTTTCTCTCTCTCTCTCTGCTTGTGCTTGTTTCTTTTAGCGGAAGATTTAATATCCGATGATGAGGAGATGCTTCATAAGCCTCCTAATCTCCCTTTCTTTTTCCTTTTCATTTCCTCTTTGTGTTCCCTTTCTTGTTAATAGTTTAGTATGTTTGTGTAACGGTAGACTGGGATGATTTGAGATTTCTAAGCAAGTGCTTTGCTTTTCTTATATTTTGTTATTATTATAATGCTTTGCCACCTGTTTTATTTATTTATTTTATTTTATTTATATTCCTTTCCTTCCTATTTGATTCTCGATTCTATGTTACACATAGGTTAACCACAGTTGGTTGTTGGGTGTAGAGGTATATACCGTAGATATATCTAAAAGGAAAAAATGAAGTGAATGGCTGATTTATTATATTTTTATTTTTTGCTTTTATTTCCTTTTCGTGTTCTATTTTATCCTCTTTCATTCTACCTTGAGCCTGCATCTATAATTTTATTTTATTTTATTCTATCCTATACGCCATCCTTATCCTTCTCTTAACTCTTTTTTGACTTTAATGTATAGGAGCGATATTTTAAAAAAAACACATTCGAGTTCACACTGTGGGTCTTAACCGCGTGCAGGTCATTACGGCATCTGGAGAAAGGATGGAGTCTGTTACAACCTCAGACATTTACGCAGCGGCAATGGAAGGGACAAACGTGGATCCAGCGACCACAGAGGTACCTTCCTCACAACACAGCCAACACGAACAGCAGCAGCAGCAGGAAAGCATGGTCTCTAACTTCAATCAACCCTCGCCATCGATCCCCGCAGATCCCGGTGGACGCGTCCCGTCAGACGATAAACTTTCCCATTCTTCTTTCGTTCCCTCGTCCACCTTCCCTTCCTACACATTCCAACCTTCAACCACCGCCTCCTTCCCATCGTTACATCCAATCTTTCCTCAACCCCCTTACCCCACCGACCAATTCACCCATTCCTTCACGCGACCCTCTCCAACATCCACCCCCAAGATTTCCAACTTCGCACCAACGTCGTCCCGTCTTCCACCCGACCGGTTATCACTCAAAGCGGTGTGTTCCCTTATCCAAGCCCTACACCTAGCTCCTTGACATCACCTTCCCCCACGACATTAAATTTACCCAACGGTGGCTTTGTGACGTCACAACAAGCGGACGATGCTTATACGCGACCCCCACCAACGTCCCAAGATTTCCCACTTCGTACTACCGTCGTCCCGTCCTCTTCTAGACCATTTATCACTCAGAGCAACGCGTTCCCTTATCCAAGCCCTACACCAACTCCCTTGACATCACCTTCCCCTTTGACGTTACATTTACCCAATGGTGGCTTTGCGTCGACGCAACAAGTGGACGAGAATTATCAGAGATCAACGCAGAGACTTCATCCTTCTGCGGGTGGACAGCAGCAGGGAGATGGAGGGGCGTATGCATCGTATAGAACGCAGGTTCAGTGGAATGGAGATGGTGGTTATCATGGTGGACAATCACAGTGACAAACAATTCATACTTTATCTTTTTAATCTTTTTTTTTTTCCATTGTGAAATAGCTGTACATAAATTACATATATCCAATTACTTTATCTCTTTTCGCTGCCATTCGCTGGATGTTGACGAGGGAGGGGGGGAAGTTTCCTACGGCTCTGTTTTTTTTTTCTTTTCTCGATGTTTATTCGTGTCGCTTTTTGTGTTGTTTATCTTTTTTTTTTTTGGCTTCAACGATTTCTTGCCTTTTGTTTGTTTTTTTTATGATACAGAATTGCCGATTTTTTGTTTTCTTAACCTTTGCCCCCCCTTTTTTCGTTTTTACACCGTTTTCTTTGATATAATTTTCTCTTATCTCCTTTTTTCGTTGCAAGCAAAACAGTAATATGTGGATTTTCTATTTTGCCCTTCTTTATATATATATATAAACAATATGGTTTCTTTATTTTTGTTTTGCTTTCTAATGAAGCGTTGAATTGAAGACCGAGTGCTTATTGTTTTGGTTGTGCAATTTGTTGTACGCGAACATATACACCGAACGTCATGTCCCTCCTCAACAGCATCAACCCGTTCCTTTGCAAATATCTTCATCAATTCGTAACCTTGTAATAACCAAGAACGAAAATCAACAAAATTGAATGTGGATGTTAACCACCAGTTGAGGAGACACTTATCAATACTGAGGAAAAATTCAAGATCTCAACTTTAACTCGTATGCTTGCTACCAAGATCACACTGTAAACTCAAATAGGCCAAAAACGCACTATATTTAGTGAAAATTGCCACAAGTGTAATAATAACCCAGAGAAATCTTTGCTCTGAAAAATTCGAAAAAAAAAAAAACATAAATAAAAAAAACACAAGAAACGAAACGTATGAAAACATCGCCGAATATGTATGAGACAAAAATTCATCCCTCTGTGCGTTCTTTCACGCACTGGCCAAACACTCGTTTTCTCCGTAACACCAAATCCTAACTTTGTAAATATTTTGAGAACACGCTTTTGGATGGAACTGGTGGGCTATCGCGATGGCTTGAGGTATGTAGGGGACGAATAGAGTGGAGAGTAGACGGGTTTGTGAGTATATAGTGGAGTGTCTTTTATACAAGGTTAATATGACGTTACTGAGTGCATGGTAAACACAAAAAAGAGCGTAAAAGACGGGTGCAAAGGTATTCACGGAAAATACGTAAATAAGAGTAACTCTAAAGTGAAGAGAGGATAGATATAAATGAAAAAGGGGGTTCTAACCTCATGCGCTCCATTTCTCGCTGCAAATAAGAAAGCTTTTCCTTCACATGCTGCGACATCCACGTTCTCAAGTTAATTAAAAACCTGACTAGATCCAGATTCCATACATGACCGCATTCCTTACCGCCACATTTTCCCCAGCATCCATCTCAACCCCCAAAATCTCCCTGATCAATCCTAACATTCGCAACGCTAACCCACTCTACTCGCTTCCGATATTAAGAACGCTTATCGTTGGGGATGCGACGGGTTGAATAGAGGTTTATGAGGCGGTCCATGAGGCGATGGGTGACGTGACGGTTTGATATAGCGCGAGAAAGGACATGGAATAAGGATTCAGGGGAGATTCGTGTCTCTGCGATATCGAGCATGAGATGAACGCAATCTTCTTTATCGCGTTCAATGAGGTGGAGGAGCTGAGCACCGGTACGTCAATGTGATGGTGTTCGAGAAGGAATGGGAGAAGAGCTTGAGGAAAGGGGTTATCGCGGCAACATATTGAGAGGATGGAGGTGGAGAGAGGGATTTGTAATACGTTTGTGAGCATTGTTAGCGGAGTTGTGGAGAGAGATGTGGAGGCGTCATGGATAAGTTTTGAGAGGATTTCTGGGGTATAGAGGACGGGGAGCTGTGGGTAGGGTGAAGGGAGCGTGGATTTCTTTTGAGACTTGAACATCGTGAAGGGTTAATGTGAAGATATAGTGAGGGCCCATGCCGGGGGTTTGTTGGACCGCTTTAAGACAGTCAATAGAGTCGCGAGGAGCGATGGAGTAGCGCGAGGGTAGAAGGCGGAGAGAAGAGGGAAGATTATGGAAGTTTGTGGGACATGAGGAACGTGATAGGGGTTTTGGAGGAGACGGAGGAGAATGGCTCGGTAGAGAATGTGATGATGGTGGTCGTGAGACCACTGGAGGGCTGAAAGATTGTAAGCCCTTAAATGAAAATCTTTAAACAGCGCCTTAAAAATGGCTGCGTAGCATTAACGTGCCACGCTCGACGTTCTCGTATAATTCGGTGCTTCATGACAGCGCCCCTCCTTATTGTAATGAATGAAGGGGAGGAGTTTGACATAAATGCTTTGCTTTCACATTAAACGTTTCGTCGACATTGATGTGACTAAGGTTTTCGATATGATCGTATTCGTCGTACTGCGGTGCACACAGAATAGCATCCAACAAAGCCCAAGCAACCGGTACATTGCTCATCTCCCTTTTTTTAAATGAACACAAAGCATATCGATGCTATCGGGTGACGCTCCAAACTTTAATAGAACGTAAACCCGATAACCATGAGTCAAGTTTGACCAATTTAACTCTTTCAAACCTCCAATGCAAGATCATGGTTTGTTTCAATTGACTTTGGTTTTGGTTCGATGGATGTTGGGCAATGTAGCGGGTTAGGTTCTTGTGAATGAAGACGGGGTTTAAAGTGGTGATGAGTTGTTGGAATTTTGTTGAGAGGTTCCGGAGGCGATGAAGTGCATGGGGATGGAGATATTCCAAGATATAGTAAAGGATCTCTAGCGGAAGGCTTGACCTCGTGTTGGTGATGTGCAAGATATCGGGGTCTCTTCTTGGAAAACGAATGATGGTCTTGAGGAGGGAGATGGACATGGTTTGGAAGCAATGAGAGATCTTTTGGCGGTTTGCGTTATTCACTTGAAGAAAGGGATTCCACAGTTCTAAGGGCTTCTCTAGTGAAGGCTTCACCATATCTGTTACAAAAATGCAAAATTTCACCTTGATCGTAAGGTTTAGATTACAACATGTTGTTTGGGGAGATGAATGGATGGGGCAGAAGTTCATCCAGTTGTCGGGACTCATGACGCCGTAGCAGATATTGGTGTACGTCAAGTCATAGTCTTGAAACCGTTGAGTGACGTTTTTGAGTGAATTGAAAAGGTGGTTGCTGGGACATGGGTATCGATTGTTTTACATCTCGTTCGAGATGGGTGGTTGGACCAGATTAGGCTGCTGGATAATGTTTTGTGTGCATCATCGTTTGATGGGTTTAAATATGTGGAAAACCTCGTCCATTGCAGTGCCTACGAAAACATTTGAGGTTGAAGCCGAGGCATTGATAGCAACTTCGAAATCCATCCAGGAACCTTTTATTTAAAGATTGATGTTCAATCGATAAGTTCAGGTATCCTTCTCTTCTCATAAAGGCAGCGCGGGGGACTATAAACAATGACTCTGATGATATACAGTTATGTATTATGCAAACATATACATTGTCTCCTTGGAATAGACTCTGGGGATACCACGCCATAGTCACTCTTTCCGGTACCAGCAACGCTTCAACTTAAGTACCAAAACTCGAACCCTTTCACCACTGTGAACTTGCTAGTTTGTGCATATTCGATACAATGATTGAAAACAGAGACAGAAATATTCTTGAGAAATGAGGAAATATTCGATTGTTGCTTGAAAAGTCGACGTAATCCTTATCAAATACCTGTAACCTGATGCTCCTTTCTGATTGTTGTTTCATGTGTTGGTGGCAGAATAAATAATAATAAAAAGGGTCTTTCTTTCCAAGATTGTCAATCGGACATTTCTTTCGGCATCTGCACCCTCTATTATTCGGAATTTAAGGACAAACAATGACAAGGCGACCATCCATGTCGTAAAGTCGTGAGGAAACCCTTTCTCCTGACCCTCGGAGAGGCGGAAGATTACTGTGGGGAGGGCCCCTTCAATTAGATGGGGCTTCAAAAGGAAAGATCGTTTGCTATTTCCCTCACATTCAAAACTCTCACTTACTTCTACATTGTCGAGACATCGCTCAACCGTCGTTAGCTTCAAGCCCATTCCACGCCGCTGATCGACACCGTTAGCAAACCGTACTTTTCTTACGAGCAAATCCCCCGTCACTTCCCACACCTTTCCTTTATTATCACAACGAAACCCCCCTGTCCCATTTCCTTCTTCCTGATGTTTTCCGCACTCCCACAAATCCTCCTCTTTCTCTCGTTCACTTTAGCCACCAGCGCACAACTTCTTCACAGAAGGGATCCTGGCAACTCGAGTGTGACGGATGTAGTGGCAAATTGCGTTCCAGTAATTGGACCTGTCGTTGGATGCTCAAGACGAGCCATGGAGGACGGTGATTTCTCAGAGTTCATTGTGGCTTCTAGAAGTGTTGTTGACGCTGCCGGTTGTGTATGCTTTAATGTTTTTGCGGAAGGCGGGACGATTGTAAGTAATTTCACTTTATTCCTTCACCAACTATCAGCTAAGACCTCTTCTAAACATAGATTGAGAACACCAACCGATGCGCTTCAGAACTAGTTGACCTTGACCCTCAAGTCACGACCGCCGTTCTCGGCGGTGCGCTCTCGCTCATCACAGGCAACACTAATTTTGGTCGTGAAAACATTTTCAGTCTCGCCACTGGTCTCGAAGGACTTTCGCTGTCATGCAACACCTTCTCGTTTCAAGTCAACGCCATGGTGATGTCGAACCCCGGCCGGGACCTATTGGCGGTTCCCCAAGCCAATATCGGGAAAGCGACATTGTCGTCCAACTCGTCTAGCTGGCTTTCTCGTGAGGACGCAGAAAAGTTTTCAGGGAAAGGGACTGTGAGGACGGATCGATTGACAGATAGTGAAGTTGAGGGGTTATCGGCGGCGGCTATCAAGGTTGTCTCGGATATGCAGATGCCTTTTGCTGTTAATGGAGTTCCTATCAAGGATGTTGCGGCAACGAGAGGGGAGACGGCAAAGGCGACATCAGGGGCGACGGTAGCGACCAAGGGATCTTTGTTTGGGTTATTATGTGTGGTTGCGGTGGTTATTGTGGGACTGTTGTGAATGAAGAAGTATCATTCTTTGTTTTCAACGTGACATGATCTTCCCCACATTCCGCCATCATCCCCCATTCCCGCCTCACGTTTTTATGTCTTCAGGCGACATTATCACTTTTATCGATTTGATAATGTTCGTCTTCGCTTTATGGTGATATAACATATGTAATCCTGAGCCAACTGTTTAAATTCTTGTTCCGACCCTCCGCCTTTTTTCCACCCGTCTTTCTCGCTTTCATCACTTGATGTTAAGTGGTTTCATCCTTTTTTCGGTTTCGTTTTTGTTTTTCTTACTTCAAACACATATATATTGAAGAGCTACATTTTTGTTATCTGTGAAGATGAATGCTCTACATTACAACCCCCCTTTTCTCTCTTTGGTTTTTTCATGTTCTGATGCCAAGATTATGATCTTGGCGCGTCTTCACAGTCTTTCTTTTTTTTTTAAAACAATATATTTGGGATTTATAAACGTATTTTATATATGTTCTCACCCCCACATAATGCATGATAAAGGAACTTCTATGGCACTACCTTCGAATATCCCACTATATTCTTTCACCTCTGAATTGAAATTACTGGCCCTCGCGCAAAGAATCCAGCGGCGCATCATTGATGTCGTTATCGTGATTTTCCTTAAGCATCATCACCGCCGTCCCAACGTCCGCCTCGTTCTTCTCTTCCAAAACCTTCTTGTATCTAAGGACCGGGTCCCATTTTAGCCTTCTCTCCAACAACCCTCCTCCTGCTCTACCCCGTCCACCTTCCAACAATTGACCCTTAATCAATGTCCCGAAAGCTAAGGCCATAAAAACCCCAAGAACCCCACACAATACCACATCCACTGCAATGACCGAAACCGGTCTCACGCTTCCGATTCTCACCTCCCAGTCCATGACGTACCGCTCCATCATCCATTCAGTTGCAGATATGGTCTGGTCTTCAACAATGTCACTCGTCCCGTTCGTTAAGACAAACTCCCACTGTAATCCCGCCATCACCCATGCGAAAACCCATCCGCCCCAACGCGGCATGAATCAATTTCTCAGCATCCCCTTCCTCAATACCAAAATCTTTCGGAGATGTCAACATTCTCTGCATGACACTAGACAACGTTGCGTCCGTCCTCCAAATCTCCCAATACCCACAACGCTCGCGGCTTTAAACATTTTCGGTAACTGTCGCTCATGAATGAACGGCGCGCGTGTGCATCTTTGCTTATTTGCTTTTCCCATAGCGATTGTAACGTCACATATGTCAATACTATGGTGGCAAGCTCCCTGCCAGATATCCACAGGCATTCCAGCAATATTGAGCCGGGCAGGGCTTGGGTATAATTGATTAATGATAGGCGGCGGTGTGATGATATTATCAGCCGAGATGGACCAGTAAGCAAGGTTTTTTAGGGAAGGCCGTTGAGGGATGATATGTGAAAGGTGGAGGTGATATTCGAGACGCGTATGCCAATCATGTTGGAGCGAGTTGGCGAGCTTTCATGCTCGTCGACCTCAATGTTGCAATTTCTTCAAGTGTGTAGACTCCGGTTCTTCTTCAAATGCCGCTCCGCTCTCCTCCCGTTTGGGCCAAATCTCATCATCGTCCCCAAACAACTCGTGTGGCCGTTTCCGGAGGTAGCCATAACTTATTTTCTATGATCCAATTTGGGATGTTGATGAGCGGATACGTAAAGCTCTCGGTAGATGTCATCATAATGGATGTTAAAACGGATGTTTTGGCATTATCTACTAGAACAGACGCTTGAGAACTCTGAATCTGGAATTCCATGTATGAAGACTTGGAATTTGCAGGCCACCTGTAAGAATCCGATTTGCAGACAGTGGTGTCAACAAGACAGCGTGTTGTATATATGGATTCTGGGATCAACTGTCCACCGCAGACGAGTCCGTCAATCTGGAATGCGAGACGGCTGAGGTTTTGATTTCCGCCCAACAACACTTGGTGTCCTACAGTCTTAAATATTCAGAAAAAGATATTGTTTCCTTTTACCTTCGATAATGGATGCGCCAATGGTCTAGTTCCACTGCCAGCGTAATATGCTAAGGGACTGTCTTCGATTATCGCCGTTAGGTTAAGGGATTTGAGTGTTCGGGACTGGCAGTCCTTTGATAGGCTACAGCTGAGTGAATACTCATTTGGGCGAGTCCCGACACGGTGCTCACTAGAATCCAAGCCATCATTGGAAACAGAATTGCTGCGCAACATTCTTAAATTAACAGAATGTTAAAGCATGACTTACAGCCGAAAATGGAACTAACCTGATAAAGTCAAGACGCCGAAATAAGGAGAGAATAATTCCTTGAATCCCAGCAGCAATTACGTTGCCTTCCCCAACTCCATTCGAAACCGAGAGCCCTTTATCAAATAAAATAATTTTATTGATAAGAGATCCAGATAAAAATATTGAATGACCTACAATCCAATTCCTCTCTTGGATTCTTCGGACAGTATAGCGGGTTCCAAATATTAGAGAACCCTACAAAAAACATTCCCAGCGCCGTACCGGCGGCGACCGTGATGATGAGCGATAAAGATCCTTCAGAAAGGAACCCACTCCGCATGAGATACCAATAAGAGTAAAGGCCCGTGTTAAACCATGGCTCAAGGCATATGGTCTCAGCAAGGCAATCGGTCGTGTTCCAGTGAGCTGTCGAAGAGCTAGACCGAGAATCCATTAGATTCAAGAAAGGCCATATGAAATAGTTTGCAGATCTTCGATGTCAGTCGGGTTCT
This sequence comes from Chytridium lagenaria, assembly GCA_025449115.1. Classification (NCBI taxonomy): domain Eukaryota; kingdom Fungi; phylum Chytridiomycota; class Chytridiomycetes; order Chytridiales; family Chytridiaceae; genus Chytridium; species Chytridium lagenaria. Next base: position 158,760 of record JAHLKC010000048.1, read on the forward strand.
GGAATGCCACCGATTGCTTTGTCTCATCTGTGTGCAAAGAGCCATGGCCAACTGGCACTGACTCTTACTGGATAGTTCTCCCTGCTTCATTGATGTCATCAGGAATGATGAGTTTGATCGTTACGTTCAGTTCAATGGTGACACTGTCACTGGCCTGCCTCTTTCTCGCAAACTTTTGGGCTCCCCGGTTGGTCTTTCTTTCCCTCTTTCAGTGTTTTATTCAATCACCAAAATCACCTCGCTAACTATGGGGCTCAGTTATACGGCTGACAGTGCAGACGAAGAGATTAAATGGTGCGAAGATAAAATTAAGAAAGTCGTTAAATTATATTCAAAGGCTCTATTGCGCGAACAGCGTAGCTCATGGAAATATATTAGCTCAGCTTTTTTCGGCGCTTTCTATGGAGCACGAAAACAAATCAAAATGCACTTGTAAGTTTCTTGCGCAGGAAGACGGTAACTAATTTTTATAGATTTATCAAAAACATCGCGCTACCATTTTCTATATGGGCTGTAATATGCTTACTTTCTGGACTTACACAAATGACGATACATACGGTGACTGCATTCCAGAAAGCGGAGAACCATATTGTTGACATATTGAGTATGAATATGACAGCCTTGGTGAGCGTGTCAGGAGTTGACCGCAGATTTAATCATTTCACCGACTTTTCGGCAGAGTATGGCCAACCATTCCGTGGCATATGCATATTGGATACAAGATTTTATCGCTCAGACCTCAGAATCTTAATTCACACACATTCACGGCTTTTGGGATATTAAACATCACGAATGCGACATCTGTGCTGAAAGCCAAGTTTGAGGAGTTTAGAAGTTATCTGCTACCGAATATTACCGAAGATTATGAAGATTATGATCAGGATTACGCTGAACCGGCTTCTAGCTCAAGCGCGGATTTGTTTGTTTGTGGTGGACAGCTTCTTGAAATTGACAGCGCGTTCCAAACCGCATGCTTTGTCGACGCCACCACTTGCACATCTGGTCGTGTCAACAGATTTTAAAGGGTTTTAATTTTGCTGCACCGGAACTTAGCGTGAATTTTTGAAAAAGCTGATTCCTTTCCTTCACCTGCAATGAAATCGCCAGCAGATATTTTTACTTAAAACTTCCGAATATCGGCTTGCAGATGAACGCCCCAAGTATGATTCTGATGACACCGCCCTTAAGTTAGCCGACATCAGTTCTAATACGAAGAATCCAGTCAGAAGATTCACTTTGGATAAACAAATACTTTCCCAAAATCTATCGGCAACAAGCTTTGACGTTTCAAGACATCCGGCTGATGACGCCGTCTACCTTCTTTCTGATATCGACGTTTCTTACAACCTCAAAACCGTGGTAAATTTCGCCTTGGATCTCTTCCTGTTGTGAGTCACAGGTTCGTCAACGAAAGAACTCCGCTCATGATAAGAGATGCTACGGGGTGGCCATGGACTGTCTGGAACGGACACTGTCATCATGAGATTTTACTCTGTGATGCGACGATTTACAAAGGAAAGTCTCCAATGTTTGGGACTGCGTGCCCGCTCCGTTATTTTGCAAAGACGGCGCTGAACAATGCCGAGAATCTCTGGCAACAGGGCTAAGATGGAGAAATGAGGCAGTGCTCTCTGATGTGTTAGGCGCCGTTCGTGACCGCCTCTCACTAGCAACGGAGTTTGATGAGTATAGCCAAGCAAAGAAGATACTTGAAAAATCCGTTGGCTTAATGCATTTTTCATGGGTGATTAGCACGCTGCCCTTTGACTTCTTCAACTCTTTTGAGAATTTGAGAGTGATGACGCCCGTTCAAAACCCAATTGAGGCAGTAGCTATAGACTTTGGGCTTCTTCTCGCACTTCTTACCTGCTTCTTGTTGACGTTTGTTGGAGTAATAGCTTTATCGAGCTCTTACGCAAGGCAAGCTTCAACAACAGCTATAGTCAAGCAAAAGCGAGGTTGGGATGCGATAGCCTTGTATAAGACAGCGATGAACTTGCCAATAATAAGTTCTAGACGTGTTCAACCGTATGAAAATGATTTTGAAATAGATGCACAATGATTGAAGTTGTATCATTAGTGTCTTACGCCTTATTTTCCCTTGAGTACATTTAGATGTGTTTACTTTTTAAGTCAACCAGTCGTCTCTAGCCTAGAGTGTATAACAGTTTTACGGAACTCAAAAGTACCACGACGCTTAAGCGTTAGAAAAAACGGCTCGGTCATTTTATTCTGCAATGAATGTCAATTCTAACATTCGTCACGTCCTTCTTGTTACAAACTCCTCAACAAAACACCCACTAGGCACAAACTTGCCTCTCACCATGCGACCATGACGCACATTTCCTCTCAAGTTTATGCATGGCGCGCACAATGCCTTACTTCTCGCAGATGTCATATGCAGTTAGTGGGCGCAACGGCCATACCATGGTCCTCCAACCTCCACACTCCTCTCTCGCACGTTATTTTCCTGCATTTTGGTAAACATTTTAACACGCGATACTTTCTTTATCTTACGTCACGCACCGTGTTTTAACTTTAACTAAATCTCGCATTACCAGAAACGTCGTCTTGTTCCGGGGGGATAGCCATCACTCACGTTCGTCAACTGACAACGATTACTCATGCGCGCATGACCACCAACAGACGAATCATTGACCCCGTAAAAGACAAAACAAATAATATTAAGGATTTAATTATTCAGCTACCGGGTAACCTCATTAACAAAGGTTAATCAGCTACTTATTCAGCTACCCTGGGAAGCTGAATTATAACCGAGTCTTAAGAAAATAAAGAAATAACTTAACTTGATCGCATCACCAAATCAAAGAGATTAGTGCGTGGGATTCTCCCATTGTTAGTGCAAAGCTTTCCTGTTTTCATCAAGTAGTTCTCTGTGACGCAACGTTGGTAAACGGCGTTGTAGAGAATACATCTGCCTGCGTGCCCGCTCCCTTCTATTGCAAGGACGGCTTCGGGTTGGATTGCAGCCAAGCCGCTGGTATCGGTGCTCTCTTCAGCACAGACACGTCTTTAGGGACAACAGTGCTTGAAAACACGGCCCAATTCGGTGAGACTGGATCAAACATAAGCCAAGTGGACATTGACCCGGTGTTTTTTTCTGATCAAAATGGACGTTTGGACCAGCGGATTGCGGATAATGCATCGATTGCTGGGGCTCTCAAATTTGAAAAAGCCATAGGAATAATGCATATGGCTTGGGTGCTATCCAGCATAGCGTTGCGATACAATCCGAAAGCATACGCAGAACGTGCACTTGCTAGGTATCGAGAAGAAAAAAATAGTTCTTCTAAAACGGCAGCCAACCTCGTTGGAAAACGAGATAGTCTACCTCGTACGCCAGAAGAGGAAGTTATTCATAAAAACGCCATCGCCGACGACTTGCAATATTTACAGAATGTTACTGTCCGTGTAATCGATAGGGATCCTGTGGACGCAATAGCCGTTGATATCTTCCTCATTTTGCTTGTGCTTCTCACCTTTGGTCTCGCCCTATGCAGCTCTCTCACAATAGCTCTACTCAACAGATCCGAAAGATTTAGGCGTATCGTGAGTGAGAGAAGGCTCCTCTATGATCCAGTGGAGAAGTACATCGAAGCTAAGCGTATGAGAGCCGCCGCTTCAGAGTCTAAAGATGTGAATACGTTAATTTCTGGGTCTAAAAGTCTGAAGGCTTCTACGTTGGTGCAAGAGACATCTTCTTCGCCGATGGCATCGACGGACCTTGGAGCTTCAGCTGTAAGGCTGCAGAAGTCAGGAAAGATAGCTCCTCTGTAGCTTCAGCTGTAAGGCTACAGAAGTCAGGAAAGATAGCTCCTCTGTAAAGCTCAGCACCTTAATTACAAGATTTGTGTTAGATTTACTATCTAATAACAAATTATTTATCGTTTTCGCCCTTATTCAAAGGTTTGACATATGTTTTTTGTGGTTATTTCGGTGTATTTGCACCAAGCAGTTGGTCTTCCTTGCTTTGACATATATTCTTTTGTCTTCCACGCGGTGAGGATTTGCTATCTTTGGTTATCTTTGACTCATAGTCCCAAAATGCTGGTTCTGAACTCGCCGCGGCCGGCTGCAGTCACCGCGCTCAAGAGTGGCCTTATGATAATCACTACGACCTTTTGCGTTCTCTTTGGACGGCTGTATTGCTACCTTGTCTTCACATTCGCGGTAGGGTATCCCTTTTATTCGTCACGTGTGGCTGATTAGAGGCAAAAACTCTTGTAAGCAGATTCTGTATCCTTGACTTGGAATTTTCATGTCACTTTTAAAGACAGGCTGGGTAAAAAAAAATTGAAAGTCCGAAATTATTTAATACCGAATCCACACAGCTTTTTGGCAGAGCATGCAGTATATATATACACTGCATGGTTGCTTGGCTTTCTCCGCTCTTCCCAAAAGATGCAACGGCCGCACTCACGATTCTCCCTCCCAACCTCTTCGTCGACTGGCATCCTCCAACGTACTTTTGGAGCCATGCCCGTTGGAGCGGCAGATGTCAATGGGCTTACTTCGTTGAAGAGGCAGCGTAGCAATGACGCTCCTTTACGAGAGAGGCGACCTATCCATCAACGTAACCCCATTATGCGTAAGGCTGGACAACCGCCTCCTTTTGCAAGGATAGGTGAGAATCTACAATTTAAATACAGATGCTCATTCTTTTCAGGGGCCACAACCAACAGAAATCGACTGGGTGCGGCCATTCCACCGCAGGAGGCCTTACTAGCCTATTCGCCGCCGGCTCCTGGGGCTGATGAGGATGGGAACTGGTGGCTTTATACATCACGAATATTGACTTGTTGCATATGCGCTCCATGCTTGGTTGGTATGGGCAAGAAAGATATACATGTACAGCAGGCCTGGAGAGAGAAGGTAGAAAAGGACTATTCGAACGAGTCTTAGTCTTACTTTTTTAGGTGGCGTTATGCATAATCATAGCATCTATCATGTCCGCTGTTGCCTTTCTATCGTTCGGCCTGCAGGCATCGTTGTGCCCGGACAGCAGAGGGTCATTGGTGTCCGATGCTGTTCTAAACCAAAGTGATCACTTGACTTTGAACTACAGAAATAATGTAGTAATTTATGGCTATATTTATGACTTCGGGGAAGTTCGAGATCGTCTCTCTGGTAGAGGAAACATTCAACTTACATCCGATTGGCTTGGTCGCGATATCACGTCTCTTTTTCAACCTGCAGTGGATGCATGTGCCGGTATCTCTACAATACCGACGCCGAAATGCTTTGTTGAGAATAGGTTTCCGGGCTCACCGAGCTTAGAACCAAACCCCGGAGAGCCATGTCCCTCATACTCATGGCTCGAAGGATTGAAGCCAGCAGGTCGAGCTTTCTTCACCTGGCAAGATCTCTCGATGAATAAGGAACCTCCACATACTTTGGTAGCATTTAACGGAGCTGTATTAAATCTAACGAGTTTCTTTCGATCTTCACGAGACTCATTTAATCCTTCTTCCGTTGCTGCAGTGGAACGTGTTGTGGGAACAGACGGAACGAGAGGGCTGTCTTTCTCACCTGCCACTCTAGCTTTTGTGAATTGCCTCAAGAATCGCCACATTGTAGGCTATCTTGACAAAGAATCCATTGGATGCGTGGCAACCAAGCTATACAATCCGTTTGCTTAGCAGTGATTCTGTGTTCATCATGACGAATTTCTTATGGCTATTACTTTTCACTGGTTTATCTCTGAACGACTTACGAAGATCAGGGGGAATAAACGTCATTACCCACAATCTACACCTCAAGTGGCGTTACCTCTTGATCGCCAAACGGATCCTAGTGTAAGACTCTCACAAGCCTCTTTTTCGCACTTGGCCAAAATATTCGACCCAAGCCAAGTAGACGATCCGTACGTAATTATGCTCGTCACTTGCTATTCGGAAGGTGAGGAGGGAATCAGAAACACGTTGAGTCTCTTGCGAGTACCGACTATCCGGATACGCATAAGCTTCTTTTCGTCATCGCCGATGGTCTTATTACCGGATACGGAAACAGTATGTCGACTCCTGATGCTATATCAGCATGATATCGCAGGATGAGTCTCTTCCAGGTCCAGATTCGAAAAGTTATCATGCTATTTCTGACGGCGCCAAGCAGCATAATATGGCTAAAGTGGTAAGCATGTATTTCATTTACTTCTTACGTCAACATTGCACTCATATATAAATTGTTTTTTTCCAGTACTCCGATCTTACATTCAAACTGTGGAGGGAGTGTACCGATCATAGGAATTATCAAATGTGGTACCCCGGAAGAGCAGAATTCACCTGGCCAAAGAAGGCTGGAAATCGAGGCAAGCGAGATTCTCAGCTCATCTTAATGAATTTTCTGTCGCGGGTTATGTTTAACGATCGAATGACTCCTCTTGATTATGAGCTTTTTCTAAGATTCAAATGATAACTGGCGTCAACCCGGACGTCTACACTTTAGTGTTGATGGTTGATGCCGATACCAAAGTGGCTCCAGACTCGCTGAAGTACATGGTTCAAGCAATGAAGAATGATCCGACTATCATGGGACTTTGTGGTGAAACTAGAATCGCAAACAAGCGAACATCGTGGGTCACAGCAATTCAAGTGTTCGAGTACTATATATCTCATCATCTTGGAAAGCCTTTGAATCAGTATTTGGTGGCGTAACCTGCTTACCTGGTTGCTTGCATGTATCGAGTTAAAGCGCCGAAAGGTCCACAGGGGACGTTCGTCGTACCTATTTTGGCGAACCCTGACATCGTTGATGAATACTCTGAAAATATTGTCGACACCTTGCATAAGAAAAATCTTCTCTTGTTAGGAGAAGACCGCTTCCTCACCACCCTTATGCGCGGACGTTTCCAAAACGAAAAATGATTTTTGTCCTCAAGCCATTTGTCGAACTGTGGTTCCCGATACCTTCAAAATGCTCTTATCGCAAAGACGGCGTTGGATTAATTCCACAATTCACAACTTGCTGGAGCTGGTTCTTCTCCGAGATCTATGTGGGATTTTTTGTTTTAGCATGCAATTTATTGTTATGGTAAGTTATTTTCCTGTTTCTCGTGTAATTTTGCGAATTCTGCTAATCATGCCAAAGCTGGAATTGATAGGAACGGTTGTTCTCCGGCTGCTATTACATTTGTCTTCGTTCTTCTCTTTTCTGCCATGGTCTCAGGAAAGGTCGCGACCCTACCCTTGCTCATGCTTCTGGCCACCCTTGGTCTACCCGGAGTGCTTATTGTTATCACGACAAGAAAGTGGTATATCTGGTGGGATGGTCGTCTATATCTTGCATTGCAGTATGGAACTTTGTCTTACCGATCTACGCTTTCTGGCATTTTGATGACTTTACGTGGGGAGAGACCAGAAAAGTTGAAGGGGAGGCTGAGCAGCACGATCATTCTACTCGAACAGGACAATATGAGATTGGAGCAGTTGTTTTAAAAACGTAAGGAATTTGATCAATTTTATTTTTTAAATCTCTATTTGTTTTAACTTAAACCAGCTGGGCTCAATGGGGAGCGAGAAAAGAAACGGCATGCGGGCTCAAGGAAATGCTCTATCAGACATAGAGCAGCAGAACTTTATTGCGGCTGCAGCCGATACTGTGGAACAAGTCGCCGAAGTATTCAATATGAGCTAGTTCCACAATCTCCGTACTATCCACCAAAGCCGAGTAAGCTTATCAGGCCCATCTGGTGTCAGCAATTGGCTCACTTCGACCATCTCTAGTCCAACAGTAGAGCCAAAGGAATCAATTCCTCTTCAGACAATCTTTAACAAGACGAGCTGGGGGGAAGAGCCAAAGCCTGTCACCATGGTTAACGTTGGCGAGTTCACTCATTTGGCGATTCCAAAGAGCCGGAGAGAAATGGCTTTACAGTTTCGTCAGCTATTGGCAATTGGCTTACTTCGTCCATCTCCCCTGCTGCTGAGCCAAAGGAGACAGTTCCTTTACAATCTCTATTTAAGAAGACGAGCTGGACTGATGAAACTAAGTCCGTTCCCGCTGTCTTCGTTGGGGACGGCAATACGGTGACGATTTCAAAGCTACCGGATAGAAGCATCTCGAAAATTTCGATTGCCGCATCTCGATACCCATCTGAGTCTCAAGGGAATGTGGCTCAAGGCTCTGTGTCTTCCGCTTCTAACCTATACACCGCGGCATCACAGTTGGAAAGCAACATAAGTAAGCTTTCCAATCTTGACAAAAATTTAACTTTATTTCTGTTAAAAGGTCGAAAGATTATCCGTAAAAAACCAGTCCCATTGGAGACGAATGTCAATACGGCCGATTCAGCCATGGGCGGCTTTTTAATGTGCTCCACGCCAAACATGTCAGCACAGCTTGAATCTTCTTTCGACCTTTTCTCAAAAACTATCGGAGAAGTAGAGCTTTTGGATGAATGTGCGAGTTTAGACTCGAGGCGATCGTCGAGACTTGAGAGAGGCAGTGATGTCAGCAGTCGTCCATCCGTGAAATCGTTAGCGCGGGCTGAACCATTGGCTGCTGACGAATATGTGGATGCATATACAAAGTCGATTGATCCGGAGTGGGACGTTATTGAGGTTTTACCTCGAAACGATGGGGCCAGCAGGGTCAAACCTTTGCTGGTAATCAAGTAGGCGTTTCTTTAACCTTAGCAGTATTTCACGGATTGATGGCAGCACTCGTAAAAAGGCGTTCGGACCGCGACCAATGCCATTTTAAGGGATGGAAGAGAAATTGATTTTAAAAAGTAAAGTCATTTACATATTTAAGTATTTATGGTTGATATCTTTTGCATATCCTTTTTATGGACATAATTTGGAAGCTTTTTTAGTTTTTTTAACGTGACTTTTTGCGTGAGCTTTACAAGAATAAATTATGCACAATACACATAAACTGAAGAATCTCCATGACTTCTTCTGATAAACTCTCTTTCTATCAACGATTCGACTCTCGGTTTAACATCTGCCGGCTTGCCATTTCATTAGATGATTATGAAGTTCAGAACCTACGTGAAACGGAAAGTTTAAAAGTCCTGCAAGTTCTGCCAAAAGACTTGAATGCGATAAATTCTTTCGTGATTTCAAAATCCTGACGATCGCAGCATCTATTTGGTAACTCCGATCCACAAGAACTTTTCTGTTCACGTCTGTTGTCTCCTCAGCAGACTCGACGTTTTGAGATGCATTCAGTTTCACGCGGAAAAGTGTGTGGTGAAACTCTTCATTAACAGCAAAAAGGTCTCCTTCATTGTCAGGGATTTTTTTTAAAAGCCGCACTCTGTGGGACGTTAAGAAGTCCAACATCCGAACAATTTCTTTCTGATCAAGGCCGGTTCTTAATTTGATCTCTTTAAGAGATAGTGTGGTAAAGTCGTTAAATAGAAGCAGCAATGACGCTTGAATCATGGAGACTGCTAATTCTTTGTCGCCCTTGTGAAATAAATAATGTAGTTCATATTAATCAGGCCATTTTAACTGATAAAAACAAAAAGTAAACAAGCGCTTCAAACCTTCGAAAACTTTGCTTTTACTACGCAATTCGACAACGAACACTGCCACTGTAGATTCCGCCCTGAATGTTGTTTCTTATAAAATTCATCAACTTGCTTCTGCAATTGCACAAACTTAAAAAAATTGTTATCACATGTTGCCAAATAGTGAACAGACGTACGAATGTGGGTGCGTTGAGTGTTATCTTTGGAAAAGCGGGCCATAGCGACGCCGTCAAAACATTGAATGATACATCGTGTGATGATGGATGATTCTATGGTATTAAATTAAAGAACGCTCATGTGAGAAAGATATACCGATTCGAATTTCTGCCGTAGATCAACAGACAATTCCATATCTTTGAACATACCCTCCAGCTTCATCGTATAATCAGGTCCACACTCTGCCTTCAGTCTACTCAAAATAATCTTTTCCAAATGAACATGCTTGCACCGATTATGTAAAAGCCTTTTTGCAAGACACTTATGATAAACGCTTCAAAAACGTCTTTCCCTAAAACATGTAATGAGTATGCAAAAGTAGAGACATGAGTACCAGTAAGTAACCTAAAAAGATCCATGATTCCGTCAACATAATTTTTCTCCGTCCTCAGTCGACAGATTCTTTAGCTTCAGGTAGTGATCAATATGATTCGCAAGAAGCTGCGGTATTTTGTGCTCTCCGTGGTCGAGAATTTTTGTTAACGCATCTTTGGCGACCATCTCAAAATCCTTGTTATTGGATGTCACTTCTTTTGATAAAAGTTCTTCACTGTGGCGATGAATGATAATAGATCGGGGATGAAGGACGCTGGGTACTTGGTGTCCTTAAACAATTTCCTTCCTTGGTTCTATAATCTTAGTCGTGCAAATTTAGGTGAGATTACCTTTACGTGGAGCTCAAATGCATCTTTGAAAGGCTTTTCTTTATATACGCGCTTTAAAAGGCAATATAATCGCCATAAATCCGTGAAATTCCTGTCAACAAAAGCCTTTTCAAAGTCTTTCACCAGAATTTAGTGAACGCTTCATAAAAAAGTGATAAAAGAAGAGGCTTACGTAAACTCAAAATTCTATCAGCTCTTCTCTCTATAAAGTTCTCGAATATTGATATCAGCAACCCCTTCTTGGAGCCCGCACTTAAGAATCCAGCCGGCGAACATCTTTCCGTTTCTTCGTTAATTCTCCTCTCGATGAGATTCAAGAGCGAATTCAGGGTTAAGAACGTGGCATCCTGATGCTCATCTAGTGCTTCTTCTGCCTCTTTCTCGTAAAACAAGTTGGAGCGTGCAAGAAACTTCTCCTCAAAATGGAGTACATAAACGCCGAGACTCATGAGTATTCTATTTACAGATCGTAACAGTTCTCTTGATACGTTTTTCCCGGCTCTGTGAAGACTTAAAGGTTTTTTGGGTGCCTAGAAATACCTCTCGTCGTTGATAGAATTTACAAAGGCATCCAATAGAACGTCTTTAATAGATGGATCGTTGAAAAAATGCTTGCGGAACAAATCGTAACCTAGATCCATGACACTTTTGAGCTCAGGATTTCTTAATATGTAGGCTCGATCCAGAAATAAAAAGATATTTCTTATAAAGAGCTTCCATCATGAGTTTCTTCATAAACAAAGGGGTATACCTGCTCATTATAAAACATGTCCCATGTCTTTCTCACTTGACATAACACATCATTGCCTGTAACATGCCTATAAATGCATTAAGTTTCATTACTTGAATTATTTGCACGTACTCTTTAAAAGTTGATGCCAAAACCACGGTTCTCTCCGTAATAAGTCGCGTAAGTTCTTCATACATATATTCACCGTGATTATGGATGCACAGAGTCTCACATGTCTATAGAGATCAGCTTTGTAAAAGCGTTTAAAAAACCTTGTACAGCTCCTCAAGGCTAATTTCTACCCCTTTTTTCAAGTAAATCGAATCAATAGATGCTTTAAGCTTCAACCAGCTAGACTCCAAGTGATGATCCGGAATCACAGGTTCACTGTAATGACATAAAGTCAATTTCAGTAAAGGAATACCTTTAAATCCTTTAAATCGTATCCCCTTTTTGTGTTGGATACCCTTCGAGTCTCCTTAAACGTGATGTTTTTAATGATCTTGCTTATCCGCTCCTCAACAACTCCCTCAGCGGGTTTAGCTATGGATATGCTGGCTGGGAGTATTACTGTGTTGCCAGATTTTTCCGCAACACCTTTGTTAGTCGAGCTCCGGATTTGGGCCTGCGTGCTCGATGCAAGTGAAGCAATCGGCTTGAACTGCACAAACTGCGTGATGGAGGGCTGGAAACGGTCAAGCTGAACAGCCTTCCCTTTCCCTTCCCTTTCATGACTTCAGACAAACTTTCGGACAACTTGAAATGTAATGTTATGGTGTGTGTCTGATAGCTATGTTGCGGGTAGTGGGTGCCGCTCTCTTAACAGAGCCAGCCCATGTCTTGTCCACACTGCTTTATTGGCATCGGCCTCTTCAGCTCTTTTCATAGCAAACGTCCCGGCTATCATATGAAGAAAAATGAAAGACGCATATGCATAAGCCTTTACCGCTTCAGCGGTCATCCGGATCTTCCCCCACGAGACAGCCTCGTCCGGACGGATACCAAGAATTTGCCGATTCTGTTAAGATCTTTCATGCTTAAGTCTTTTCCAGGAGACTATATGATCCCAAATAAGTAGGACCGAGACACTCTATGAGGTCTTTCTCGACTTCTCCGGCACTTGTCACCACAACGTCCACCTTTGATATTACACTCCATGTGTAGATCAAAAATGTGCATGTGATCACCTACCATCTTATGCTCAACGAGATATCTAATGGTTTATCAATACCGAAGACATCATGTTCGAAGTATAGCCCAAAAGAAACTTGCACTTGTATTCCTTTCTTTTTAGATGATCCGATAACTCGAATCCTGTCTTTCCTCAGCCGGCATCTTCTCAACTGATAGCCTCCATTAAATCATCTTATTGAATTCATTGACGGCCTAACTCCATGCTGTTGCCTAAAATCTGGTCCTCCTCATAGACTTCAACAGGTCCTTGTAATCATCGCCGTTGTTGAATTCGTAACCTTGGACTCCTGAGGCTGATTCGGGCGTCCTCGTCACCGGACGGCCATTGATGGTGCTAAGGCTGCTTGAAGGAAAGTCTTCATCAAAGAGGTTCTAATATGGAAAATATATTGAACCTGACAATAATCTCCTCATATCATATCTGTTATGACATTTTTAGGGATTATTACTTATTTTATATATTTACATGTACATACAATCCCTCAAATCATCTGAACTTCTAAATCTGAATCATCCATACTAAAACTATCCTTATCCGTCAACTTGCGCGCATTATGCACGTTGCTGCCATTTGCAGTCGACGCAAATGCTAGAAATTAATTATTATCAACTGAGAAATGTCATAAATAGCTATCATATTTACCGTTATTCTTCACGGGGAAAGGTTTCTTTCCAGCAGCAATTGGTTTCGTCCCTAACTTTGTCCCTCCAAACGATTCTGAATCCGAATCGAAATCACTGAACGTGTCAGAGGACTGTGGGACTGACTTTCGTGGAGGCTCATTCACCGTCGGCTTGCTATAATGATCAGCAAAATATTAGGTAGCTTATTCACTACCTCTCCGATACCACGACAAGGTTGTTAAATGCTTGGTTCATTTTTTTCAGGTCCTGGTTTTTTGGCTTAGGATCCCGTTCGGATTCACTCCAACTATCGGATGCAGCTGCCTCGGCTTCAGAAAGTTGGCTTAGATCGGAGACATCAAAGGAGTCGTCAGACTTTTTTTTCATTGCGTTCGTCGCTTTCTTCCATGATGGTTTCGATGGTGCGGTTGTTGGATGCCATGATTTTGGGTGGAAGAGGAGGTTCTACGATGGAATTTTAATAGCATGGTTAATTTAAAAAATAGGAAATGTTCTATGATGTAAACATTTAGTCACGTACCTCGATTTTCTTTCCCATTATTTGTTTTCACCTCAGCTTTTTGACCTCCTTTGTGGGTGCAGCTTGAAGAGTGGGTGTCTGTAGAGTCGACGGTAGTTCATTCTCCTTCCCCTTCTTCAACGATACTTTCGTCAGAGGCATCGATGGAATCACCGTATGTTGAACCATCTTCTCAGATCCACTCATCGAACCCTTTCCGTCCGCAGCATTGACCGACGTCCGTTCAGACCGTCGTCGGTCCACTATAGTCTTTCGATCGTGCTCCACACCACTCTGTTCTTTCTCGCATCGGATTCCGCCAATTTCACCTTGGGCCTCCCATAATCAACGCTAGATTCCGTGGTTCTCTTATCGGTTGCACTGGTATGTGCAATACTTGACTTCTTCTTTGGACTCCCCACATCCGCGCTATACCTGATCCTCTTGGAAGAAGCAGTATCCCTATCATTTCGATACTTTTTTCGCATATCGATGCCCCATTCTACATCTGCTTCAGGATCTTCGAATCCGGCCTCAATAATCTCGTCCACGTTGTCCACGATAATTTCCCTCAATTTCCTCCGTAGCGGGACTTGATCCTTTTGCCGAATTTCGTCATGGAGTTTGGTGAGTTTGCTTTGGAACGCGGCTTCAACGTCGAGATGACCCCAATGCGTTATAACGTCGCTGGTAACGCCGCGTACGGATAGTTCCGAGTTGAAAAGAGACTTGAGTTGGTCGCGGAGGTGGTGGAAGTCAGTGGGGGAGTGGGGGTGGAGGGTGCGGATCCAGGGGGAGGTTGGGAGAGGTGATTCTAAGGACTTTAAAATATCATTGATGGTAGAGTTTCATTACCAGTATGCATGTTGATAAAGTTTAGAATCCGTTCGAAATCTTCTTCATCTTCGCTGTGTGAGGGAGTACGGGATCTGCGAGGTGGAGATGATTTTGTCGTGCTTTGGAGTTCTTGAGTGGGTGGGGGGATGACGATTTGAGGTTGTTTTGCACGCGAGGAGATTTTTTTGTTTTTGCCGGCTATGTTCTCGCGTCAGTTTTTTCTTTAATACGATATAAAAAGTTTCTACCTTTTCGGATATTTCTTTTCTTTTAGGTTCTTCTATGTCTTCCTCTTTTGGCTAAAAGATATTCCAAGATTTAAACATATAACCACAAAACACGAACAAACTAAAATCAGCAAGTTCATACCTTAACCACCGTCGCTCTCCGTGTCTGCGCCACATTTCGTTTCGCCGCAAATTCATTTTTCGCAGCCTGACTCTCAAACTCGATAGCCTCCTTCAACTTCCTCTCCTTATTCATCAAATCACTCTCCAAATTTCTCAGATTCTGATATAACTCAGACTCCCGTTCCCCATTCTTCCGTTTCTCCCGTTCAAGGTTTTCCTGCAACCCCGCAAGCTGTTGCGTAGCCTCCTCGAGCTTCTCCTCAAGTTTACGTTTATCCCTAGTCTACCATCAAATTAGCATAATAAGCCGGGGGGAGGGGGTGGACATACAGCTTCTTTATACTACGACGCATATCGTCAATTTCAGATTGAACTCATTCTTCATGCTTTGGAGTGCGGCTTTTTGGTCAGCCTCGAGTTTACGCTTAAGCGCTTCGGCTTCGAGTTGGGCTTGTCGTGCGCGATCGGCTTTGTCGTCTTCATCGTCGTCTTCAAGGCGGCCTAAAGAGGATTTTTTGGCTTCAAGAGCTTTACTCTAACGAGATATTAGGGGTATTATGACGAAGTAAAAGCCTTACGAGAAGACGTTCGAGTTCAGCACGTTCTTCACGAATGCATTACGCTCGCTTTCCATTTGCTGGTTGATCGATGTCTAGGGAAAAGTTAGCCGTGATCAAACAATTAAGTCACAAACTTTTAATTCCTGTAAATCTTTTTCATAGCGTAGCCGTTCCTGCTTATAATTATCCTCTAACCTCATCTACAAAATAACGCATTGGTCATCTCCCTTAAAAAAATGTGTTGCAATATACCTGCCGCTCTGACAACTCTTTTGCAAGTTTGATCTCCATCTCGTTTTTCAGCTGTCGCTCAACTTCAAGTATTCGCGTTGAAAAAACGTTCCATTGTTTCCGTGACCTTTTCAATCATCTCGATGCCTTTTTGAGGGGGCGGACTATCTGCACGTTTGGGTTGGTCGTGAGGTCGTTGAGGTGGAGGGTAGTATCGCTGCTCTAAGAAGCTCATGGGTTATTTTCGCGGAGCATCTAAGCCCTCACCTTCTTTTTGTGCGCCGGGGTGTCTTCGTAGGAGATGATGATCGAGGTATACTTCCGATTTGAAGACTTTGGGGCATAGATGACATCGCTTGGGGAACGTTAATGACAGTTATGTACAAGCGTTACATGGTATGAAGAGACGGTGACAGGTCCACCTCCATTTGTGGATGTCGGGACTTTGACCATGAGTTGATACGCGTAAATGGTTTTTCGGAGTGCACGATTTTCTTTCCGGAGGTTCTTTACCTCGCTGTCCTGTTTTTGATGTCAAAACTATGTGCGAGTGAAAAAGTTAAATCTACCTCTCTTTCATGAACAGCTCGAAGACTTTCTAAATCCCTTGCAAGGATATCACATTCTTCAACAAGTTTTTCACGATGATCACTTAAATAATCCTTACGCAATTTTTCAAAGGCATGAAAGCATGGTGGAGAACTACCTGAGAGTGTAGAAGATACTCAATGATGAGCTGTGACAGTTGAAATAGCTTTATAAAATTTGGGTCCACATATCTCAAGTCTACCCAAAAGAAAAGAATAAAAATCAGCCTTTGCAACCCTCCAAGCCCCGCCAAACAAACCTTCACTCTCAACATCACAAAATGTAATATTCTCAATAACTCTCTGTAACGTCTCCACATCAACCTAAATCATCAACATCATGTCATGGGCGGGGGAACACATACTTCTCTTTGTAGTCTCTCCACATGAATGGATGCAAGCATCCGCCAATCTAGTCGTTCTGTACGTTTTCGGAAGTAGAAGCCGGAGGCTAAGGGACGAGGTTGTGGGGAGTTGGAACGGGAATGGGGACGACCACCTGTTGAGGATGGGGGTGGGTCATAAACGCATTGGATTGTCGAGTGGTTTTGTTTTGTTGAGATTTGTGGCACTACTATTACTGACAATTCCAAGCGAGATCTGCCCATTCAACCATCTTCATCAAACGATTCCGTCTTATGCTGCTACTGGGAAGGAGCGGGGGCCGTATTGACCAGTTTTGTTGTAAAAGTGTGGAGTATTCCTTACTCTTAGAACCATGTGTTTCATAGTGCTGGTGCTGCTGGTTGTTTTGTCTCAACGACCATGGTAAACAATTTTAACTTGGTTTTGGGTGTAAAAGGTATATTTGTAGATGTAAGAGAGTATGAGATTTTGCGAGCAAAAGAAATAAATGAAAGAATAGATAGACGAAACGGCCTTTTCTCTTACCTCTCTTCCTGTCTCTTGGTTTATCGACAGGTAATGAAAGAAGATAGTTTTGTTTTAAAAACGATTCATCATTATATTCTTGCTGTACACAAACAATGGGATACATATGTGCAACTCTCCATGTGTTTTCACGTGAGTGTTGGAAAAGTTTGTGGAAGATAATAAGTCGTCGTTTGCGAAGACGGATAATTTTTACCATTGCGAAGATATGTCTACCATGTCTATTGAAAGATCATGTGATATTAACAGAGATTCTAGACTATTATGCAAGTTTGAGCAATAAATTAAATATTTGAAAATAAAAAATATTATGAGTCTAAAAGATTATCTTAAGGATCGTGCTTCAGGAGATGATCTCATAAAAGAACCTCTAAGCAATAAGCGTTCACAATTCTATGTCGAGAACGTGAAATCGACACCATGCTTGCATATTTTAAAAAAAGGTAAAGAGGTCAAGAACTGCACATTAATTAAACTTTGTGAAAGGACGTGGATCTCACGAAATGCACCAGTGACTCCATTGCAATCCACATCATATATTACATTTACACACAAGCTCCATATTGGTAACTGGTGAGGGGTCACAACATTTTTTAAAAAAAGATAATGTAAAAGCCAACGACATATTTAAAAAGCGTGTCCTGTCCTATGTCAGACCACAATGCAATCCACCATCAACGTCCTTTCCTTCTTCGTAACTAAACGGCATTCAAGTATTTATCTCAATGTTTGTTCCAAACACCTTTTGGATAATTTCCGACACTGTCGCATTGGGTTTTCTCGCTTCATCGAAGATCGAGTTTAGTGTGTCTTTATCGATGGGACAGCGAATAAGAATCGAGCTCGCGATTTCGGGTTTGTAGCCAAAGGAACGGAGGAACGAGACGGCGGTTTGAGCGGAGTAGGATATACGGGCGGGACGTTCTCGGCCTGTGACGCCGCACACGTTCATGAGCTACCCAAACATTAGGATAAAGAACGTAAAACCGAAAGAGTAGGGAGTGACAATAAGGGGAAAAAACTTACCTCAGCGAATGTCGGGTCTTCAACGAGACCCAATTGCGGGTCTGGTGTGTACGAGATGGCGAAATTCATTTCGAACGTGCGGTTTTGGCGTGACGGGAACACAATCGTGTTTCGACTACCTGTGCCGATAGGTCGTGAAAGAGCAGGTTTGTAGTTTGGGTCACGTCCAACTGGGGGAGGGCCGATGAATTGCTCGAGACCAAGTTTCCTGGTATCCATACTTGATCTAAGCGCTGTCGAGTTCACCTCAATGTTTGCCTAAAAATACATTATTTTCTTTCATTCTGAAAAGCTATGATCAAAACTCACAGCTAAGTTGATCGCATCGACTTTGAGATCATACAGGTTATCATTGTAACAACTGATATTCATCTTCAAATTCATCTTTATCGTCAACTTGTTAAAGTTCCCTTGCGCGTCTTTCGGAATACTAAACTCAAACGCCGAGACGCTCAAATCATTTGAGCGGACCTCCAACACAGTCACCTGTGGAAACCTAAACAATTGCTGATCAGTCATCGTCATAACACCCGCGGAAGTCAGTACCTTGGCCAAAAGAAATACCCAAACGTTGCCACCACAGCAAGCACAGCCACGACCGTCACCAAACAAATCAACCTAGCGATCCGCTACGTGGTAAACAACCTGTGAGACGTTTTCGACCGTCATCGTCATGCTTGGTGGAGGCGAGGTTGACGGCGGTATCTTCGAAATTGGGACGTTCTTTAATCGATACTTTTTTGGTGGGCGGGAGGTCGCCTTCATTGTAAACGGGAGTTGAGCGCGCTTTTCGTCTAACGGCGCATCGTTTGTGTATGTCGCCGGGAACGATGGGGGAGGGGTTTGACGGTATGGGTCTTGATAGGCGTTTGGTTGGTTATAGCACGGATCGACAGTGGGTTGTTGGTGGTATGGGTCGTCGTTGTAGTGGCTTTGGGGATAAGGTTCACGGGTGCGGTCGTTGTTCATGTAGGGTTGGCGGTCATTGTAGGTGTAGCGGGAATGGTCATCTTCGGCGTAGGTGTAGCGGGGGTTTTGAGAGTCGTTGTAGGTGTAGCGGTTGTCGTGGTGGCCGTATTGGTCTCTGGGTGCAGCGTCAGTGTAGTAGCTGTTGGGGTTTTTAGATGCATTGATGGAATTTGGGGTGTGTACCTTCTTCTGTCGTCATATTGCATGCGGTTATCGGCAATGTCACTAGAGTAGCGGTTCTCGTAGGAGCCGTGTTGCTGAGTAAAGTTTCCACCCACCCCCGCCGTCTGCAGTGCTGTAATAGCTATCGTATTTGTTCCTACGATTATCCATGTTGTTCGGTCTATCCCAATTAGGTTTTTTGAGGGCTGAGAGATGAAGAGTAAATTGATGACAGGTATATTTCGATGTGAAGTAGAAGAGAGCGAGGTGGGCTATAATTGATGATAGTTTGTGATATCTCCGTTCCAGTAAATAATTGATCCAAAGCCAGATCATGTCAATCCTGTCCGGTTGGTGTGGTTGGCGGCCGCCCCTATGCCCCTATGTTTGAGGCAACGGACCGTGTCAAAATTAATCAAATTGACAAATCTCGAGGAACGGCAGGCATGTCACGTAATCTCCTACACGATAAATTCCGAGATTTGTAGTTGATAATGGATCAAGGCCTTTTTTTATAGCCATGAGGTCGATGGCTCGAGAGATTATTTGTCCAGCTGGACCGATAGGAGAGAGGGGTAAACGAGATGGATCAAATCTGGCGTGTGCGTCAGTGGGAGAAGCGAGGGTCGAACAGATAGGCAAGTTTGCGTGAATGGATGTAGGGATGGATGATGGATGGATGTATGTACGGAGGACAGAGCGTAGGTGGAGGGATAGGGTCAGAATCAGATAGCGTGGTGTGCAGTATATTATTATTATTTATATAGTGATAAATATTTTATTGCAAAGGATATTTGAGCCGCACGTATTTGTAAGCAAAGTGCCACAGGAAAAGATTTAAATAAATTGGAAAAAAGAAAATGAGGACACGCTTGACCTTGCTTCCCTTTATCTCACATTCCTAAATACAGTCCCCGTCCTTTATATGCCTTCACAGGTACCTACCTGTCTTTCCCTCCATCCATTCAACAACAACAAAAGTGATGCACGACTCTCTCTCCCATACTCTCTTCCTCTCTCCTCTCACTCTCACAACTCCCAAGAAGCATTTCTTTCTTTGGCAAACCACCATCCGTGCACTCCTCTCCCGTCAATCCCTTCTCCACACTATCGATGAATCCGTCACCCAAAAACCCTTCCCAGGCTCCCGCGAGGAAAACCTGCAAGCACTTTCAATCCTCTTCAGTTACATGGGTGACGATGTGACGGCGTTTTGGGAGGCATGGGGCAGTGGTCGGCCTTTGAATGTTTGACTACACTTTGGAGAAGCTTTGTGTTTGGAGTGGATGAAGGGAAGGATATGCTTGGCCGTCGTTCATTTCAAGGTGTTTTACGAGTCAAAACTCCTCCCGCTCATCGCCTTACCTGTCCGGAAACGAATACCGAGACTTTCCCGCCTGCACTTGAATCAATACTCCCGACTTGCAATGACAAATTGAGCTATGCTCCGAGTTTCTTCTTCCCGTCCGTCGACCTTATGTCAGTCCAACCCAAACCTCAAGCGATCAACTCTAATCTTGTCGCCAAACCAACCGCTGACACGACGGCTCCTTCCAATGCCCAAGAATCCGTCTTAATGGATACCAAACCCTCCGCTTATCCGTCACCTCCAATGGCTCCTTTGGCCACCGCTACCTCTGGCACAGCAGCCTCCACCGCTGCTTATTTTAACTCCACCACCCTACAAGTCGCGATGGAGCCGACGCCTTGCGCACCATTTGGGGAAAGCCCAACATCCGCAGAAGCGGAAGCTGTTCAAGCTGAAGCCTCGCCTTTGGGGCAATCACATATCCCCTTTGAGGCTCCTCACACCATCGTTACGACTTCTCACACCCAAGAGGTTCAGAATGAATCTGTTATACCGTCGTTGACCGGTGTGGCCGGCAGCACGATTTTATCTGAACCGGTTACCTCCGTGGCTTTCACCAATATCACCAGCATCGTTCGCAAAACTTCAACCGTGCAATTAACTCAAGACCGTCAGCCTTGTCTTAACGCTATCGCTGCGGGGTCATCTGCTATCTCTGGTTCCCAAGAAAAAGTCACCAAGAAGAGAAAATGCAGTGCGTCCTCGACTGATACCCCGACTGGCTTCCAACGAAGCCAAACTTCTGTCCGCGCTGCCACCATTGCGTCCTCTGACGCCTACACTCATGAAGAAAAAGTCATCAAGAAGAGCAAATGCAGTGCATCTTCCATCGAAGGTCAGCCTAGCTCTCAAGCCTGCCAAGCGCATGTCTGCGCCACAGTGGTGGCTTCAACGCCAGTTGATAGCGAAGAAGTTGTAATCAAGAAGGAATCCAGCACTTCAGCGGAAACGCAGTCTAGCTCTCAAAGTCGCCGAGCCATTGTTGGTAGCCGTAAGCTCTCAATCAAGAAGGAGCCCATAACTTTTACGGAAACACCCACAACAGATTTTAAACCCATTATCGACACTGGTTCGTCAAACACTGTTTCGGCGCGTCGCCCGGCCCGCTCTACTCCTTCAAAGGAGCGAAGTCGGGCTACTTTGTGGTTACCTACAAAGAAGGCCCTTACACCCTCCCTGACGTCAGGAGTCGCGTGAAACCCTCTGCCACGTTTAAAAAGAAGTCAAAGTGAGCGCTGCCGGCACGCCTGGAAAGGCTGATCTTGCTCGTTTGATTACGAAGGGTGGCGTTAATGTCAAAAGTTACATCGCGTCACGAAGATGTGAGAGCAGTTTTTCTGAAGTTAATATTGGCGACAAAGTGATGTCGAGCACTCCTGTGTCTGCTATCACTGATCGCCAAGCCACTGCTTCGCAGTCGGGAAGGAAAGATAGTCCTACTTTATCACGAATGCAATCTGCGTGTGTTTTAAGCACGATCTTGACGCCCAAGAGCCCTCCTCGTGGTGATAAATCCGCAACCATTGCCACCGTCAGCCAAACCCCCGTTGAATCGGGAAAACATCTCACCCCTTCAATGCGCCAAATCGCTTCAAGCGCCGTTTCCAAGACCCTGAACATGCATCCTACAACCGTCACACCACAAAAGACAGGTCGTGCAACAACTTCAATTGACACGACTTCTGGCGGTTCGTCCGTGGGAAAACTCAGAGCACCTTTTCATCACCTGCAACTCGCGGGGCGAGTTCAAACGCCGCTAATCTTATTGGTGTTGCTCAGCCTGTCGTTAAAAGTCGCCAAGGCTCTATTGATTTTGTGAAAAGGCAGCACATCTCTCCATCACGTATCACATCTCGCACTCTCGGTGCATTTCCTTCCTTTTGCTCCACTGCTGAGCGAGAAAGTGGCGATACAGACCGCGTCGCTCCCACCACCGTTTCAATGGGAACCCAGACCCCTCCTGCGTTTCTTCAAGAGTTCGTCTTCGCCGATGCTGCCACTTCACAACCTGCCCGTCTTTCATCCTTCTCCGACAGACGTGACTCTCTGACAAGCAAATACACCATCACCCCAAACACTGTTGACGGTGTAAAAGGCCACTCGACCGTTAGCACGAAAAGCACCCATTCCGTAGGCACTTCAACGCCCCCCTCTCCATCCCCTCGGCCAAGGACACACCCGCTCAACCCCGTCTCCCAAAACCTCCTCAATCTTGTCATCCTATTTCTTGCTCTGCTGTTCCGAGGAGCGCCAAAATTCTGGCGACCAGTCGTTGGGTTGCTACACAGTACAACCACTTTCAAGATTCTCTACTTGCACCGCTTTGATACGTGTGTCGATGGGTGACGACCTCTTTCCGTGTTTTTGTGTTGCGAAACATAGGAAAATGAGCTATGGTAAGTATTGTACCCTCCTTATGTTTTAGGTTTCTAGGTTGCTTGGTTTCGGGTCGCCGACTTTTTACTTCCTTATGCTTTTTCGTTTCTCTGGAGACACGTCTTTTTGGATTTCGAATGAACGGCGTCGCCTCGCTTTACAGTTTCGTTGTTTCGAAGTTTCTTCTTTCATTTGGGGATTACCTCGAACATTTATATCCTCCTTTTTTATAATAGTGTTCCCTTGTTTTTGCTCTGCTTCTTGATTCAATCAGAATTTTTTTTTTGTCTTTTTTTTCTGCTTTTTTTGTTGATAGTGATTATGGCTCTTTCTTTTGGTTACATGTTTTTTTAGTGGCATCTTTTGTGATTTTAGTTTAGAAGTAAATGCGTAAATGATTGCCTTCATTAGGAGAAGAAGAATTGAGGGTCGGAACGCTCCGCTTAGTCCTTTTTCTTTATGCGATACCGGTTTGTGGCTTATCAGCAAGGACGGAGTAAATATCTGACGTTGACACAGTACTTACATATCCAGCATATTCGGATTTTTCACCACAATGTCAATGCCTATTCTTATTATTATAACCCTTGTGCGTGTTTTCTTTCTTGCAGTACCAATATCACTGCCTATACTTCTTTCTTGCAGTAGAGATGAATGACTGCGTTTGGGGCTTATACATGCAAAGAGTGCACTCGATGATTTTATCCCGACTTCCGAGGATTTAGACAAAAATGAAACTAAATGAAGGTGGACGATATCAAGTATTTTACAGCAAGAAATTGCAAAAACAATCGCAAACATTAGTCAAAAGGATTCGCAATCTCTTCGTATCCGTCAAATGGTGAAATCAGGATCAATGTGGTTCTCGGCAAACAACCAATCCAAGATTTCTTCTTCCAGCATCCTTCCTTGATTCTCCCTCAGCTATAAGACAGGTGTTAGTAACTAATTATAAAAGAATGTATGGATATTCAACAGCTACTCAACTGGTATACAGGTATTCCTCCGTGTCGTCAATAACCAAGTTCATTAACGGATCGTAACCCTTCAACGTTCCCACAACTACCAAACTCGTTAAACCAGGGAAAAATCACTCTACAAACCTTCTCTTCCACCCGCAAACTTCACTCTGATCTTATGGTTCATGTACTTTGCAAGATCCAAAATAGCTTCCTTTGACGAGTAAACATAGGCAAAAAATCTCGAGAGAATACCTTCTTCCCAGGCGGTCCTCCTCGATTCTCAGACCTCCTCCACGTCCTCCTTGTCCGCCTCCCTATTTCCTCCCCGATGGCCACCACCATTCTCTCCCACCACCACCACCGCCTCCTCTGTTTCCTCCTCTGTTACCTCCTCCACCCTTGGCTGCAATAAAAGTCAGTAGCGTCTCTATCAATCACAGCCCACCTTGTCGGACATAGTGTTGAATGAATTTTCTTTTTTGCGATTGCTGAAAGAATGAGATCCCTCCAGATCCTCACCGAGACACTCATCTCAACAGGACCATCAAGCTCCGTCCGTCAAATCCACACCATTGATTCAGACCGTCACATCTTATATCTCACAACATCAACGCAGTCACTCCTTTCCATCAAAGATTCCTCTTCTAACCGCCTCGAACTTCCAAGCTTTGTCAACGATTTCGGTCATATTGTAGCCCTCCCAACATGTCCCAGACTCCGATACCTTATGCGTGGCGTTTCGAAGGGAGATATTTTGATGCTGCCTTGTGAGGGTTATGATGCTGCGGAGGTTGATGAGAATGCTATTTTGGAACGGTTGAAACTGGGATCGCAGCGACAGTGGAGTCCTGATATGGATAATATTGCAATCGTCACGGGTAAGCATTGACTCGTCCAATATTTATTAAAGAAGTAATAGGCAAGGGAACCGTTTTGTGATGACAAGAGATTTTGACTTATATCTGAAGTTCCTATTCAGACGGAAAAGTATGGAGAGGGTGAGCTGAGGTTTTTTGGGAGATGATTGTTGATGAGATGTTTTAGAGGAAATGGTTGCTCTAGGATGGGGAAAAAAGGAGACACAGTTCCATGGAAGTGCGGAAAAGCAGCGGCGCAAGCTGTCACTCCAGATCGCGACCCTAAGAATCTTAAACTCTCGCCTGACGATGATGAGATATCTCGGATCACGTGGAGAGAGATGGAGCGCTCTTTGCAGTTTCGTCTATTGACGATGTAGAAGGATCTCGTAGGTTCTATTACTTGGGTGTTGGTATAATCTTTTGAATAGGGAGACGAACTATTCGTGTATATAATCGTGAATGCGTGCTTCAAGCTACGAGTGAGGTCGTGGTGATGTTGGAGCACATCATTAACTGGAAACCGTCTGGAGGGCTTATTGTCGGAACCCAGAGATTACCGCATCGTCATGATGTGGTGTTTTTTGAAAGGAACGGGTTGAGGCATGGGGAATTTACTTTACGCGAGCCTCTTACCACAAAGGTTTTTAAAGTTTTTTAAACCACGTTTAATTTTGTAGGTTGTGGAATTGGCGTTTAATAGCGATTCAAATGTGCTTGCAATTTGGCTAGATCGTGGAGATAGTGGACATGTGGTGCAGCTTTGGACGTGTAGTAATTACTATTGGTATTTGAATCATGAAGTGTCATGTGAAAAGAGTCGAGTGACGTCTTTTGTGTGGGATACGGAAGATGCGTTCAAGATTTACGTCTCATTTGAACGTAAGCGCAATAATGCTCCTTTTTCCTAACTTGCCGTAGATGGACTCACGCGCGTGATAACTCTTTTCGGGGATGTGTATGTGCCTTTTCGAATGGGGAGACGTGTCCCAAGACTGTTGCTGTTGTAGATGGGACGAGAGTGTGTTTGACACCGTTTCGGGTGGCGAATGTGCCGCCGCCTATGTGCGCCGCGGAGATTAAGGATTTGCCCGGGACGGTCCAGGGCGTTGCACTTCGCAATGGGGAGAAAGGAGACGATGTGGGTGTTTTAATGGGGCGCGGGGACGTGAAGCTTTTTAGGGGGTCTGCAGGCTTTGACGTGCCAAAAGAGTTTAAAGCTTTAGGTAAGAGCAGGTTCTCGCGCTTGTTATCCATACTGACGGGAGTCACTTTAAGGATTGAATTGGACTCTGGAGTGTTTGTGAGACAGATGGTGTGGAGTAGTGAGGAGAGGATATATTTGGTTGCGTCTTATGAGGGTGTGGATGATTATCTGCTGAGGGTGGATGTTGAGACGGAGAGTGGCGGTGTGGTTGTACCGAAAAAGGTTGTGGTGCCTGGAGCTGACCTTGGAGTGAAGAGGTTGTCTTGTTTACCGGATGAGGGGATTGTGCTTGTTGAAACTGTGGATGGAGGCGTTAACAGAGGTGAGGGCTTCTTCTTCGCGATGGTTTTCATTCGAAATGGGGATGTGCGCCTGAACTGCTTATTAGTTGATGATGACAGCGTTGAATTCGTTACGCTGTTTCCAGAACCCTGCACCTGGATCTCGGGTTATATGTTTAACGAAGAGGTGAGATTCTCCTATTTTAATATTTACTTAAACCCGTTCAGCCAGCAGTCATCGGCCTGTCAGACCGCAACCGTCTTTTTTTCAACGAAAAACTAATTGCCTCCGACGCCACCTCCTTCACCATCCATAACAGCTACCTTATTTTCACAACACTGACACATGTTGTCCGTTTGTTTCGTTAAATGTGGCCTCATCAGGTTTAGTGACATAAGCTTTGATGGCGTTGTTAAATCGACGTTTTAGGGGAAGTGGCTGTAAGCCCGCCTTCAAGTTCTGCGTTTGATGAGAGTTTTAGGAGAGTTGAAAGGGGTGCAAAGATTGTGGTATCTGTGCCTTTTGATACGAAGCTGGTGTTGCAGGTTTTGGAATGGTGCTTTCAATGATTTATTTTTTATAGATGCCGCGTGGGAATCTTGAGACTGTGCATCCTCGTGCTCTTGTGCTGTCCGTAGTAAGAGCGCACCTTGAAAGGTTGGAGTACATTCCATTATCATCGTACTTAAACACTTATATCTTCTCAGGAAAGACTTTCTTAACGCGTTCCTCCTTTGCCGCAAACATCGAATTGATCTAAATATCTTGGTGGATCATCGACCTGACATTTTTTATGAGAATGTGGATGATCTTGTAAAACAAATTGGAAACCCGGATTATTTGAACTTGTTTATCTCGAGTTTAAAGTAATTTTTACAATTTTTTTCTGAGAGTTAATGTGACTTTTAGAGAGGATGATGTTTGCGTGACTTTGTACTCGAATAAGGAGGTTGTGAAGAAGGACGAGGACGGGGAAAAGTAAGCACATTGCTTCTTTAAGGCATAAGCATGCTGGTTCTAATATTTGTTTCAAAATGATTTTTCTCAGAGTTTCCAAGATCAACTCTGTCTGTGAAGCACTTCAAAAATCTCTTATTTCTAGCGACGAACGCAAATACATGACGTCGATTCTCTCTACAGATGCAAAGAAGTCGCCCCCAGATTTGGAAAGTGCCATGTTGAGGATTAAGGCTTTGAAAGGTAATTTTTTTCGTTTAAACGTTGCGAAAGCAGGATGATTAACCCTTTAATACACCTAAAGCTTCATCTGCCGCTGACGCCGAGAAAGCTCTCAAATACCTTATCTTCATCGCCGACGTTGACCGTCTTTACAACGTCGCACTCGGCATGTACGATTTCTCTCTAGTTCTTCTTGTCGCCCAATTCTCCCAAAAAGATCCAAGGGAATACCTTCCATTTCTATCTGAGCTCCGTGAATTGTCCATGTACAAGCAACGGTTCCGGATTGACGATCACCTTGAGAGGTGGGAGAAGGCTCTGCAGAATTTGGTCGCGTTGTTGAGGGAAGGGAAGGAGGATGAGGAGAAGTTGTTTGGTGAGGTGCTGATGTATTGCGGAAAACATGATTTGTTTCCGAGTGCTGTCAAGTTGTTTAAAGAGGATAAGGAGAAGTTGCCGGTTTGTTCTCTTTTTCCTGTTCTTTTTGCCATGAAATACTTTAACGGGTGATGTTGACTAAATATCTTGTTATCTTTTAGGCTGTACTCAGCGCTTATGGGGACAATCTTAAGGGCAAGGCCAAGTTTGAGGAAGCTGGTTTGGGTGGGTTATTGTGTTTTTCAAAGAGTTCCAGTCGCACTTTTCTGATATCTTCTACGTAGTCTATTATATGGGCAACGAAAAGGCAAAGGCCATTGAATCTTACACTTTGTCCTTGGTATGGGTGGAAGCACTTAGCATTGCTCAGGAGATTCCGTATACTTCAAGTGAAATTGAGGAGTTGGCAAGGGATCTTTCCAGTGAGTGGCTTTCTTTATTGAACTTGAATTCTCGAATTATTCTTAATATCAATTAGGCCAATTGGATGAGGTGCATAGATATAAAGAGGCTGCTACCGTTCTTATTGATTATGGGTCGGATATCTATGGAGGTGTAAAAAGTCTCTTGAAAGGGTCAGAGTGGATGGAGGCATGGCGGATCGTAAGTTTATTTTAAATGGTTACTGATTAGATTTTAACTTAATTTAGTGCCTCTCACATCAACGTAACGAACTTATTGAGGAGGTCGTGAAGCCTGGTATCCTTGAAGGTAAGCATTAGCAGATAGAAATTTATTAACAGATAATTTAGGCTTTGAGGCATTAAAGGAGGACATCACTACAATGAGAGACACTTTTGTGAAGCAAGCAGCCCGTCTTAAAGATGTACGTGAAGAAATCGCACGTAAAAAGGCTTTGGCTGAGTCAGGGAACACGACCCTACACTTGACGCCATTGAAATGATGTCGGACACATCGTCGATGGCTACGTCGCGGCTAACAGGACAGACGGGTGCCGGATCAAGGTTCACCGGGTTATCGTCACGAACTGGAAGCACTTATACGAGTAACCGGTCCAAGACGAGGAGGAAGCACGAGAGACGTAGGAATGCAGGGGCGAAGGGGGGATTTATGAAGAGGAGTTTTTGGTTAACACTTTGAATGCTGCGGTAGAGAAGTCGAATGGTTTAAGACGTGAGTTCGTTCAGTTTCTGTTTCTCTTCAAAGCCGGTATAGCGGGCATCAATTAACATCCCTTTGTTTTTAAACTAGTGGATGTGAAGAACCTTGTAAAGGCATTAATGCATTTCAGCTACATGGATGAAGCTATTGAGATCCAGTCATTGTTCTCTTCAACACTCGACGTGCTAAAAAAATCCATGAAGGGTGTCTTTGATAACCTACCTAAGGTTTGAAGTTTTTATTCTTCTTATTCCTGTAGCCTCATATTGATAATATTTTTTCTTGCCGCAGCTGGTGAACTCACTGGAAGAAGAAAAGATTAGACTCATGTCAGAGGCTGGCTCTCTTCCCAAGCCTGCCCAAGCTAACGCGTGGCCGTCGAAACACCCTCAATCGTCACTGGATGAACAGCAGAATGCTGAGGGATCCAAGTGGGCCGTCAAGTTTGCGACTCCAGTGGCGTTTTCCGATGCATCGTTTGGATTTGATTTCCTTCAAAGATGAAGTTTGCGCACTTAATAAATGAAAGAAAGGGTTTAATCGCACTTTTTGCAGCCAGTTGCACAATAAAAATACAAATCAACCTTGGACGTCTCCCTGTTGACTCCCCCAAAAAATGATGGAGAGCGACCGATATGATCTTTCATCACTGCTCGCCCAGTTCCCGGCGCCACCTTTCCATATCCCTCCAACGGACATGACACACAGATCCCTCCGCATTTTCGTCAAAAGATGACCTGGGCGGCGAATAAGACCAACCCTCTGCATGACCTTTCATCGGATCCCAACTATCGTGACGACGATGAAAGACATTACGACGATAACAACTCTTACGACCCTCAGGGGGGTAATCAAGCTGGTGGCGATCAAGGCTGGAATGCCAACCCTGACTACAATGATCAACGTCAAATCAAACCCACATTAGGGTCCGGAAACCTTCTCCAACTCCCGCAAATGAGCGACAGCAACTGGAGGATCAGTGTCAGTTCCTCTATCATGGGCGATGGTAGTGGTGGAAACGAAAACCTCTATCCTTCAAAGGAAGTCGTCAATCGCCTCGCAAGAGCCTCTATCATGTCATTTGGTCACGCCAACGTAAACCGCGCATCTATCCTCATGCCAATTACTCCTCGCGCCCTCCTCGGTCGTGACGCCCCTCCACTCCCCACAAACCGTTCCCCACAACCCCGCATCCTTCCAGACCCCAAACCCGAGGCAGAAATCAACGACCCCCGTTTCTCAACCGCATCATCCGTCTCCACCTCATCTCAAGTCTACGGTCGTCCTCCGCAGGGTGGACCGATGCAGCGAATGCATGTTGCACCACCTCGTTCACAGTTTCCTAGGGACGCAGGGAGGGTGCCGGCTGGGTTGCAACAGTTTCGGCAGGAGAAGGAGGAGGAGGAGCAACGTCAGATTCATAGGATGAGCGCGCAGATGGCTGGGAGTATGAATTTAGGAGGTATTGAGGAGGAGCAGGCTGGGAATGGGGGATGGGCGGCGAAGAAAGATTTGGAAGGACCGACTGGATTTGAATTGTTGAGGAGGTATGGGTTGGGGGTTCTTTGTTCTGGTTATTTACTGTTTTTTGTGTTTAGAGCAATCCTGAGTCCGGGTGCGCAGATAAATCAGGCAAGTCTGTTTCAGTACATTAAAAGCCTTTCATCTGTGGAGCTTGGGAAATTTCAACGAAAAATTCATGCTGGCGCTTTGCGTAAGTTTTCATGGTATCTTTATAATCGTTAACGTTGAGCTGGCACAAATTTAGAAATTAGAAACAACGTAACATACGCGGCGATTGAGGTAAGATTTATCAAGAGAGTGTCCTTGTCATGGGCTCACGTTTTGTAGGTTGACAGATACATCCTTGATTTTAAAAGACACCCGCAAAGATTGGGGTATCAGTGTCGGATACGTTGACTTTGGTCTCAAAATGTGCGATATTTTCAGTACTTTATCTCTGCTAATGTGATTTGCCAGCCAACGAAGCGAGGTTTCGCTTCATAACAGAGCCTGCCGATTCAAGATTTCAAATTACAGTTGACCCGCCTTCTGGAGTTTTAAACGTGAGTAACACGTTTCACTTTATTTTTTTGCGCATAGTGTATTCATCAGTTCTATGTTGAAACAGATGCAAGGATTGATGCTAGAGTACGTTACTGTCACGATTACAATGAAAGCACCAGTTGATATCAACACGGTCGTGATTTTAGAAATCGATGGTGAGCCTTTGAATTATTTTGGTGTCCTAATCTATAATTTACCATGCAGGGGGCTACCGTCACTACCTCCTTGTCCGCCCTGTCACCGACGTCACCCAATCCACTGCAAGCCCTCGTCTCCAAAAACTCCCAGACCCTCAACCCACGTCTCAACCCATCGTTCCCCAACAACAACCCGCATCCTACGATTCAACACCCAACACATCACCCTACACCAACACCTCCCCTGCGACACCCTCTGTCGTATCGCCTCCTGTCACCAAGTTCAGGGAACCGCCGCAAAGGAGCAGGTCGCAGCCTAATCTGAATGCGATGGAAGTGGATCTTGTAGAAGATATGATTATTTCGGGATTCCCGCATCGTGTGCCGAGGGAGTTGGCGTTGCTGAGAGGAGCTTTGATGGCGCGAGAAGGGTAAGACTTTCGGTTTTTCCTTTTTAATTTTTTTTTTTTTTTTTATTTTTTTTTTTTTAGAATTGCCGCTGAAGGTGTCTTTGAGGATCAAGGGGATCCTAATGAGGTCGAAGCCATACGGAACCGTCTGAAGCAGGGTCAACCGGTTGGCAGCACAGATCCATACGCCATTTCTACATGTATAAAGGTAAATATTTTTATTGACATCTGTTTCTTATAACGTTAGATGTTTTTCAAAGAATCCCAGCATCCTTTGCTTGCTGAAGTTCCGAGTTACTTGATACTTGGTGCGTATGATGAGGAGAGTGCCTGGGAGGCGTTAGGAGAGGCATCGCAGAGGACGTTTGAGTGAGTCAACTGATTTTTGTACTTAGAGCCAAATCTGATGATTTTCGTAGCGTTATTACGTGGGTGCTTGATCTGTTGGCGGATGTTGTGTACTATGAGGCTCAAAATGGAATGGGGGCGAGAAATATATGTATGTTTTTGGTTCTCTTTTTATTCTCCTTTTACTGCATTGACGGTGAGTTGGTGTGAATGCATAGCTAACTCTCCATATTTTTTTGTGTTTCCTTTCTCTTCCATTTATTTTCATAGGTAATGCGTGGGCACCTGTGTTGTACTGCAATGTAGGTCCTCAGAAAGTCGACCAGATGGGGTTTATGCAAGTTTCCATGCAGTTACCCCCGTTTCTGGGGATGCTGCTAGCACGGCGTATGATGGAGCTTGATGAGTTTTAAATGGTTCACTATTAAAAAAAGATTGATGCGCATGAATGTCAATGATAAGATGTTTGGGATGTGTCTTTATCTTGTGTATGTTGATTTATGGATGATTTTGGATCGCTTTGGGGGGCACTGGTGAAATAAACGCGTGTTTGTTTTTAAAAATGTTTACGTTTTGCAGGTTCCTCATTTACTGTCTTGATGTATGGGAACGGGGCTTGTGGTTTTTTCTTCCCGCTATACTATACAGTACCTTTAAACCAGAATTGAATATGGGGGGTCGCATTTTGACTTTTTGGAGAGTAAAAACCTCAATAGACGCTATTCCGCAATCCAATAGTTCGTTGTTGGAAACCATGGGCTCCTTTAGATGAGCGAACGTGAAAAAGTCAAAAAGTCCATGATGGCGACGTGCATTATGAACTAAGACGTGTGTTCACGTCACATACAACTTGAATTTTTGATGATAAAAGAATATTGTGCATACAAAGCTTACTTAACATCAACGTCCAGTCTGGGTTTTCCCAAAAAAACAATGAGGATATGATGGGGTCTGATGAATGGGTTACGTAGGAGACGTTGGCGGTGTGGAAGAAGGGCTACACGCGTTCTCGAGTCCGAGAAAAGAAAGGTACATGCCAAACTCGACCAAAAAAATAATAACGCCAAATATAAATATAGAAAACGCGCGTATTGACGGATGCGATGTAAAAATGCTTTTGTTTTATTACAAGTGAGGGAGGACGGTGACGCGGCTGATGGACGAGTTTGCAAAAAGAGGTAAAAGGGAAAAGCGGGGGGGGGGGAACAAATGAAACAACAAACACGAAATCACAAAGGCAGAATCCATCATGCAAAAACAGCAACAACAACAGGTACAAAAAAACTATAATATAATGGTACGAATATAAAAACTGGCAAAAGCCCCCAAAAAAAACAGCAGAATAAGAGTGCGTGGAGTGGGGGGGGGGAACGATGAACAAAGGTGTGTAGTAGCTGGCTTTTTGTGAATAGTGTCAGATGGGTATGTTTTGTTTTTTTTTTGTGCGGTTACGTGTTTTTGACTGCTTTTTGATTAGTGTTCGCCCTTAACGTCAGAGTTGCATTTGAACTCGTTAAACTGAAAGCAAAGAAATGTTATAATGTGTTTATGCAGACGAAAAAGTAGATTTATAGGATATGTAATAGATTGTTTACCTGAGGGGAGGCTATAAACGATTGTATCATGTTACAGCGGCATTGACGATGAAGCAAAAGTTGATTTTTAAGCAGCAGCACTTCATCCTTTAATTGTCCGACAGTGATATGGAGTTCCTTATTACGCTCAGAAAGTTCCGTAGACTTTTGCTCCAATTCTTGCATCCAAAGCTTCTTTTTTTGTCGACACTTTGAAGCTAATGCATTTACAGTTAGCGTGGAAAGCCAAAAATAATACAAAGGAAATAGTTTTTCATCCAACTCCCCCCACAAAAAAAAAACATTTAAAAAAATAAGCTCACCTGCGACACGGTTACGCTCAAGAAACTTTTTTCTCTTATCATCCTCTCCCTCCTCCTCTCTCCCAGCCCTTTTCCGCTTCCCCAACGCCTTTCCGTCCGAACCCGAAGCATCGTCTCCATCCTGTGATCCATCCGATGAAGGCGTCGGTGTTCCAAAAGACTGAGACCGGCCCCTCGAGCTCAGTGCCGAGGGTTGAGAAGGGGTTTTAGCTGGGGGTGTGAGTGATGCTGGTGATTCGGAGAGTCGTTGATTTTGGCTCGGTTCTCGTTTGTGGAGTGTCACGGAGGTGGCTGAGAGCGGAAGCGGCGGGGGAGCCGTTGGAGATGCCACCTGGGATGGTTATGTGGTTGGGTTGGGAGGATGCGTTGTTGCCGTTGCTGTTGTGGTTGTTGGTTTGAGGGTAAGGTTGGTACGAGTAGTCCTTTTGTTGCATGGAGTGAGAGTCATTGGAAATGGGCTGAGATGCAAAGCTTGCTTCAAAAGGGTTGACATCTCC
The DNA here is from genome assembly GCA_025449115.1 of Chytridium lagenaria. Taxonomy (NCBI): domain Eukaryota; kingdom Fungi; phylum Chytridiomycota; class Chytridiomycetes; order Chytridiales; family Chytridiaceae; genus Chytridium; species Chytridium lagenaria. The sequence goes on from JAHLKC010000048.1 coordinate 192,906, forward strand.
ATTTACCAGCCGTGTGAGAGGACCTTTAGAAGACGAAAAACGAAATGGTAAGAAAAGATAAAGGATACAAGGTGATGGTATGCAAATGCAGAAACGATTTCTCTACCTGGGGCAAACTTGACATTGGACACCTCCATGAGCAGTCTGTTTGAAGAAGGCAGTGGGTCTGCATTGGCATGACCTAATAAAGTGTTTGATTTATTAGCATTCATTAAAGAGTGGTAGGAGTGATGTTACAAACAGAGGTGGCTGTTGGTAAAAGGAAACATACCATGTGTTGACGCTTGCATGGTGGTGATTCCACCACCACCACTTCCTCTCCTCCTCCCATTAACATCCTTTTTGCAATGACTGTATTAGTTTAACAGTCCGGTACTATTAAGAAGGGAGAGAGAGAGTGTGTGTGTGCCAATGATGGTTGAGAGCGCTGCAAGTGGGATGAATGATGTGATTGTGATGTAGTGCAGGGTGTATGTGGTAAACAAATGTAGTCTAGTCGTAGAGGTGGTTGGTAGAATGAAACTGGTTATGTCCTTTGAATGATGTATGAGACTAGGTGGTGTTGCCGCAACGTTCCTGATGCTTTTTTGATATATCTCTTTACTTTTTTGTCACTTGTCGTGTGGGGTAGGGGTGTGTGTGTGTGTGTGTGCGAGTGTGTGAGTGTGTGAGATGTTGATGACTGATGACGTTGACGACGATGATGATGACGATGATGATGACGACGTTGTGTGAATGGACAAAAAGGAAATTGGGGGTTGGGATACAGTGTGGGTGGATGGGTGTGTGGGGGTAATATTGTTATAATTAGTGAATTTAATTAATAATATATTATTTATTTTCCTCATCAAGCAAAAAAAGCGATGACGAAATCTTTATTATATTTAAATAAATATTTATTTATTTATTTATTTATTTATTGATGAAAATAAAAAAGAAAAAAGAAAAAGATTTCAAACATGTGACTATTTTATATTTATTATATAATTCATTTAATAATTATTCATATTAATGGATTGACATGGATGTGATACAACCCACCTGCCTGCCGTTACTAGAGCTTTATTACTTACGTCACGTTATACTATTTAGTGTGACATTATATTATATTATACTAATTCTTTTATTTTAATAGTAATGAGTATATTCACAATGCATATAGATTATAGAGAGTATAGAGTCTATGATGAGGATGATTGATGCATCTTTGCTCTCAACCATGGACTGTCCTTGTAGTATCTAATTAATGATATTATTAATATATATATATGTATAAATAAGGTATATCAATATATATATGATGATGATGACTTACTTTGGATCACACAACCTTGTAATGGCTCTTTTGAATGCATAATACTGAGGTATCGATGCTAATCCATTGTATAATTATAATTATATAGAGTGGGGGTTATAATGAGTTAGAAATCAATTAATTAATAAAAATAATAACAGTAACAATAACAATAACAATAATAACAATAATAATAATTACCAAATCTGAATATGGTATACGCTGTTTGGTAATGGCTTGTCCATGGATCACATTTATCATTGTTGCATCTCAATATCTCTGGCTAGCATCACATATTAGTATTCATTAAAATAGAAAGAACAATATAAAAGAGAAAAATTATTTATATACATACCACGCCTACTCCTCGGCATCCAAGCAGTAACATGTGGTATGCTCCAATAGCCAGCAAATGCCCTCGAAACTCTTTAAACATGATCTTGACCATCCCCGCTCTGAACGGATACGTGTGTGTGAAGCGGACAAAGAGGATGATGGTGTTTGATGCTAGGAGAATGTATTGGACTCTTAATGTACCAAACAACCCAACCATAAAGAGGGTTTAGAAGAAGAAGAAGAAGAAGAGAAAGGCGAATGTAATTGTACTTACAGGTAGGATGATATGACATTCACATTCACATGCCTCAGGCTGTCTGCAAACAATGTCAAAAAGAGGTCTGCACTGAGTAATAGGAACTGGATGATGACCATCCGATGCATGGGGGCTGCATATCTGTACATGGATTTCTATTTATTGTTTTGACCTTTCCAAAACATCTCTCAACTTGTCAGCCATTCCTGTTATACGTCTGTGTAACATTATCCTTTTTGACATGCTCCAACTCCTCTCCGAATGTATTCTCGAGAAATAAAGTCTGCTGAACGGATGGGCTCAGGTGTCCTGAATTTGCTTACAGCAAACGTCAATTTTACTGCAGTCTCTACCGATATTCGATGGCCTTGTATGTTTATGTTTGGTTTTTTGCGGGGGGTTTGGATAAAAAAAGTTGGTGAGTTTGAGCGAGAAAGCATCCATTTAGTGGCATAAAGCAAGTACCTTGAGAGACAAAAATAGGATTGGCGCTGTCCTTCGTAGTTCTGACAGCCTACCAACAAAAAAGAAAAAGTGTCAGTCCAAAAACTTATTTCAACAATGGTTTTAATTTAGCTTACCGCTCCATACACAAACCCGGACTTTCCAACAAGCGGAAACCAAGAACGCGCTCCCGTTAATTTATTCTTGGATTCCAATTTAACCCCATCCATATTCAATCCATCATCCGCAATCGTCAAAAAATTCTTGCCAATACCAATTGCAGGGATCCCACTAACCAACCCAACATGGCATCCTAATCCAAATCGTCTCGGATGAAGAGCACCATTCCCGTCAATAAACAGCACCTTTACAGAAATTAGTGTCTGCCCGCGTTAATCAGCGAGAATGCAAAACAAAAAACAAAAACACCCCACTTGCGGCTTGAGATCAGGTCGACTTGAATCCAGTAGTTCAAGAAGTCGTAATAGAACCTTGAGTTCTCGGAATGCGAGGAAACCAGGGATGTAAGGTTCTTCGAGCACCACTTCCTCACATTCTTGGTGGATCAACTTGATTAATTAGGGTGAGTCATGGACCGGTATTCAAGTTTACCGTGAGTTCCGGAAAACTGAGAATAGAGAGACATCCAACAGCCTTCATTGTCCCTTCCACAAACGATACATCCATTCCAGCAATCAAATTAAGACCTTCCCATTTCCCAGAGACTTCATCGGGGACCCCAAAGTCAAGATCATCCGTAAAAACCACTCTATCTCTAAGCTCATCTTGGATACTAGTAAAAAGGAAATGAGGATATGAGCATCTACACGCAGCGGGAGAGATTATCTTACCTTATCCATTCCATTCTCTTTGCTTCCTCCTCCATCGCTCACTGATTTCTTCAGAAATGGTTTAAATTCTTTGGCAAAGGTCGTCTGTCTCTTAATGTTGCTTGACATCATCAAAAATCAAGTGTTGCAAAAGGTTCGAGAGTCCGGACAAAGATGCAGTTGCCATTTGAAGACCGACTCGAGACGGTTGAGGTTTGGAATCCATCCACCTTTTCACATGATGTGTACACTGAAAAGCTAAAATCATCCTAGACTAAGGTTCATTTGATTGTCAAGAGGTGAGCTTAATGTTGTATGGGACGTCCACCTTGAGTTTTAAACACGATCACCCAAGTATTGACCAACATTCTCACAGCTTTTACATCCATCATATCGGCGACAAACTCCACGACTGCACTATCGATGAAGACCTCACAACTATCAAAGACCAATTTCTTAAATACAAGAAGGTTTTTCCCCCTCCTCACTTCACAAAAAAGCCCAACTATCCCATAGCTCCACAATACGCCTGAATTCAGAACAAAGATTAAACGTCATGACGCTCTAATCCATATGCTTTTACTAATCGTAAAAGTAAGTATCCATGAAAGTTTATTGGATAACCTGACGACCTATCTACAAAGATTCACCGTGAACTCCAATCTCTCGACACTTTTCTCCTTAACGAGGATTTCTCAAAAGCAGCCACATCCGTCGCAGATGCAGTTAAGCCGGCTCTTATTGTGTAATCTAAAACATCACAGAACGCCATGCTTGAAGAACTAATGAGTTTCGACGACTATCCATGTCCCCCAGACCTTTACCTGTCATTAAGAGTAAAATATTTCCAAAACCACGTCACTCACTGAACATCTCACCAGCACGATTTTCTCTCCAAAAAAGCCCTCTTCAAGCACCGTTGTCATGAACTCTTCCGCTCCTTTTTCACCTTCTCCAAATCCTCCGACTCTACAGATCTCGCCATCTCTCATCACATATCAGGTTCTTTCCTCCACCCTTCTTTTCCCTAACCCTCACCGCTTACAGGTTCATTCGGTCTCTCCCTCCTCTCTCAACCACTCCATCTCAACGAGTTTCTCGATATTTTGATGGCGGCTGGGACGTTGACAAAGTTTTTGGATACGTTTTGCTTTGAGGTGATGGAATATTTGATTGTGCCGATTAAGCGGCAGTTGGGGGCAACTGTGCAGATGAAGATGGGGAAGGCGGGGACAATGGTCAAGATTGTGAGACAGCATGGGAGTGTAGCGACACGGAATTCATATGAAGGTATGAGAATATTTTGGTTGTTTTTTTTTCGTTTTTGTTTTATTTTTTGGTCCAGTTTATTCGTTTTGTTAAAAAGTGGTTGATTGCACATCCGTATTCTCCTTTCATTTCAAGTATTTCGCCCTACCTTCTAACATATTTTCTCCCTCTCTTCCTCCACATCCACCAAACTCACAATACAAAACCACTTCCAGACGTCACCTCCACCCTCGAAAACGCTCTCACCATCTCCAAACACATTTTCAACACCTTTTTCACCAACGTCAAAACCCCCTCCATTCGCGACTCCCTCATTGACCTCTTTCAACCCCACTTTGTCCCCTTTATCATGACCCAAGTCCTCCAACAATCCCTCCCATCCGACGCCATCCAGATGGAGAATTTCCAAACCCTCATCTCAACCGTTCTTGATTTTGATCGAACCTTGAAAGCAGAAGGTATTAAAAAAGAGAATGTCGCTTTTTTTTACCGCGACATTTCTTTTAACATCAATCCTTTTTTTTTTTTTTGTAGGTTGCTTGAGACGCGAATGTAGCGATTTTACGGAATTTGCGGCAAACGCACACGTTCTTTACGCGAAAACCAAACGAAACGGGTTGGCGAAACGCGTTCGAGAAATTGTGGAGGACGTGAGCACTAATACGGTGGAAGCCGTGTCTGCTGGTAACATCCCCTCCTCCCTTTTTCCTACAAACAATCAAAAGTTTTTAATATGTTAAAAAGATGCCGTTGGGAAAAAGGGGATGAGTCACGGGAAATCTAATGGAAAAGGGGGTTCAAGCCATGACGTGAAATTCCCCTCCTGCCATATCAGCATCCAAGCCAGTGCCATCATGGACATAGTTAAAGAACTCCTTCACGAAGGCATGCAAAGCGATAAAGAAACGTAACGCCCCCCGCGCTCTTGTTCCATTTCAATTTATTTAACCAACTGCTGTTTTTTTTTTTAGAGCCCTAGAGTTGTTCTACTGCGCTAGAGACGCGCTTGACATGTACCGAGCGCTCTGGCCTGAAGTCCACGCTGAGAGCATCCGAGCGGATCCAGCGCGAGCCATGATATTGTGCAATGATTGTGATTATTTCTGTTGGCAGATGACGGGATTGGGGTATAGTTATAAATTGGGGGCGACGGTGGAGAGGATTGGAACGTTTGGGGATTTGGTGCCGAGTTTTAGAAAGTTGGGGGAAACGTATTTGAGGCATCAGATGGTAATGTTTTTTTTTTTTGGGGGGGGAGGGGTTGATGTCGTATTTTTTTTTAAAACCTTTTTTTACTTTTTTTTAACCTTTTTTTAACCTTTTTTTTTTGGTGGTTTTTTTTTTTTGTAGAGGAAGCAAAGGGATCTTGTGAAGGGGATGTTGGGGAGGGACTGGGAGGGATGGTTGGGGAGATCAAGTATGATGCGATTGAGTATGCGATTGAAAGTTGTGTAGGTCATTTACTCCATTTGAGTAAAATATGGAGAGTGAGTCCATGATTCCCCCATTATCCCCCATTTTGTCTCTTACCAACCTTTTTTTATTATTGCGCGGTGGCGTTGGGTGTTAATTTTTAGCCAATCTCTCAACCCGAACTCTACCTCTCTGCTATGGGACTTCTTGTGGATCATTTCTTGAAAACGTTGGTGGATGACGTGATTCCGACATCTGGGGAGTCGAGACAGGCTGTGCATCATTTTAGATTTCTTGTGGGGTTGGTGCTTAAACTTGAGACGGTGTTTGTGAAGAAGGGTGGAGCTGGAGGGTGGGAGAAGGTAGAATTATTTCTTTCTTTTTTTTTTTTTTTTTTTTTTTTTTTTGAAGAAAGGTTGGCTCATTGCATTACTATTTTTTATTTTTTTTTAGGTGCCTGTGCAGCAGTTTGTGAAACAGTGGCCGAGTTTGTTGGAGACGTTGACAAAGGTGGCGACGTGATGTTGGAGATGTCTGTCAAGATATGAATATATTGAAATTGAATTTCTTTGTTTCTTTGGAAAAGATACTATGAATAAGGTTTACGCTCATATCTACACCTAAAGTATAATTTTCCTCCAATAAAATCTCCCATTGTAAATGGATCAGTAAACTTTAACATAACTTTTGTTTTGATTTCCATTCTTCAATGGCATATATATTTACAAATAACGACAATACCATAACCTTCCCCGTCGATAATTTCATCCCCAAACATACAAAAAAAAAAGGGAATACCCAAACCCATCAAACACTCTGCGCCTCATTCCACGCCAAAAACCCATCCAAAAAACACTCGGTCTCCCCTCCACCGCCCCCATCTCCTCCACCAAAAAAGTCCCCGTATCCAAATCCGTCCCACTCTCCACCAACTCACTCACCTCCTCAACCTGCCCCACCGCAACAACAGGTACAAGACTCCCACCACTTTGAACATCAAACACAGAACTCGGGTCTGGATGGCCCGCAGGTACCTCCATCACTCGCTCTTGGCGATGGCGGAATCCTGATGCTCCCAGAAATCTGGACCCTGAACGCTATCAAACGACAAAGACGGGTTGGTGACGAGAAAGCCGGTATCTTTTTCCTTCCATTAGATTCCAGCAGAACTCATCTTTATCATTACCTCTAAAATCAATCGACCCTTGTATCGTGTCAAGACCAGCCACACTATGCTGCTGCACTCCAGCCCAGTCTCCATACAGATCCAACAACTCGTCATTACCGTTACCGGGTCCCACACGCTCCGTTATCCAATCCGTATCGTCATTGTCGTCAAAGAGTGACGGTCCTTTCTCTGCAAACAATTCCTGGCTTTGATAATCATCCGGCCCATCTTGCACCAAAAAATTGGGCACGTCCTCGCCTAATTCAAACGCATTAGATACAATGGCGGAACAGACAAAATGAACGCAAACAGAACACAGGAATGCCTGTACCTAGCAAATCATCTTCTCTGAAACTATCTCTCCCGAATACGTCCTCATAGAATATACTCTTCTCATCTAACCCAAAGTTGAGCGCACCATCATTGTCCTCCTCCTCTTCTTCATCCCTCTGCAAAGTAAACCGCGACGTCGCCCGTGGTGTGACATGTATATCCCTGCGTCCAGGCGTTTTTTTCGCAGTCGAATAAGACGGGGTTCCTTTCGGTTTCAATGGCGTCCTCCCAAGTTCAGCGCGAGGTTGGAAAGCTTGATTGCCTAAAGATAAAATAAGCCAAAGAGATATTTGAAAAACGACGCACCTAAAGCTGCTAAAGGGTTGGAGGCGGCATGTGATTTTTCATCAAAGCGCACCTTGATGCCCTTAGATATAGTTTTCGGTGTTTTGGCGATGTTTGAACTGCTTTCCGAGTAGATCGCATCGACAATCTTTTAAATAAATATTAAGAACATGTTAAAAATGTTCTGCATACCTGGTCAGCGACAGATTTCACCGAGCTTTTCAAGGAATTGGATTTGCCTCCTAATTGGGAAAAAAGAAATGTTAACAGTTTCCCTTTTCCCAATCGGAACAATTCCGAGGCTTTAAACACTCACTTTCAGTCTTGAGCTTTACATTACTTGACAGATTCTTTACTCCTGCGAAAACGATATAAATGAACAACACAAAGAAAAATAATATACCTGACTTCAGCTTGCTCGGTAACATCGTACTCCCAGCAATAGGTGTTGCTCTTCCTGCTCCCAAAGTCCGTTTTCCGCTTTCCTGAAGTCGATCAAAGACGTTTGGCTTCGGCTTCCTCGCTGGCGTCTTCATCTCGCTCAAAGAAAGGGCAACATGAAAGTCTGCAACTTTAGATTCCAGGTTTTGCTTGTTACGGATGTCTTTAGAGATTTTGGAGATCGCGGCAGGCGTTGCTAAACCTCGGTCTGAAATATAATTAAAACAATGATAGGTTAACAGGTGAACAGGCAATACCTTTAGATGGTGTTTTCCCCTTCTTGTCTTTTCTTACGCTCATCTCAATACCACCTTCCCTGCGCAAATGTCTATCTGCAGCCCCAAGTTTAAACCGCGGCGTTTTCGGAACAATAGGTTTAGGTGGCTGAAGTCTTTAAAAAATAATGTCAATACACGAAAATAAACGCCGTAAAAAATTACAACTCACTCAACGTCAACGGTCCGCATTTGCTCCTTTCTGAAAATAAAATAAAATAATTAATGGGTGAGAAAACACAAAAAAGAAAAATTAAACAATGCAATACCTGCTCAAACGCAGACTTGTTATTGCTTCTTGTAGCTCCATCAATTCGTCCCGTAATGCAGCCTCTTTGGCGCCCGCCTCATTTAAACGTCCACGACATGCACTAACCTCCCCCAAAACCGTGTCTCCTATAAGAAATAATCAGCCACTGCAAATATACATATTGGACAAAACACGTACGAAGCGGTCCAAGATCAAGCGTCGCAACCTTCTTGAGCTCTGCCGCAAGCCGTTTCGCAAGGACATGACTCAGTTGAAACACATTTGAAAAGTCTAGCTCTCCATCACTTGTATACATTCCAAAGTTCCCCTGCCGAAAAAAGGTCACGAAAAGAACAAGAAAAAAAAAATACCCACGTTTCTGAGCTCAACAAGTCGAACAAGCTCCTCGGGAACATCCATATGAAAAGCTGTCACGTCCACCGTTGTTGGTTCAGAATGAGCAGTGAGGATGTGCTTGATGTTATCTTATTTGCTACCGTTAGACTATGATATTAGAAAAATGTATGTACCAAACGTATCACTATTCTCAAGAACCCAATCAATGGTAGCGTCCCAAAGTCGTTGTGATTTTTCGATTTCCTCCTCATGTTTGCGAGTAAGAGATTCAAGCGAAGTCGACCATAAAAGTTCATCCTCCTGGCGTAATATGTCTGCTCGTTCATTGAGCGCAGTCTAAAAAAAAAGTTGACAAATTAGCAACCGCAAATTAAAAGGAAGATATCAACCTACCATATCACGCGTGACTTCTTCAAAAGCATGCGTAATCTCCTGTCCATACTTTATCCATTCCTGTTCAGTGCTATGCCGTAAATCCTGCAACGCACCAAATTCTTTCGAAAAAGCATCGAGTTTTTCCAAACACTGCAGCAAGACATGGTGGTCATGCTTTCTCGACAAATCCATATGAAGAAAGGGATCTATTGGTGAATAGTTAGACTGACAAAGTAACCACCGACAAATCTCCAAACCATCTACTGATGACGAGTATTCTCGTGACATGACTGTATTTAATACGTGCACAGCTAAAGAAAGTAATGTCTGCTCGTAACTATAATCGCATTAATAAACAAACCGCCGCTCGCAGTGAGATGCTTACCGCTCTCCTCTGAGATCATCAAAACAGGATCTTCGAATCAACAATGTCTGCGGCAAAACTCCATCCTTCTTCATCATTTCCAAAGCCTTTACAACCGTGTTCCTAAACTCCCTAGCCTGAGATCTATCGAATATCGGCCAGCAAGTCCTAAAAACCTAAAAACCCCATCAGCTCCTATATTATGTAAAGCTTTACATCTCTCGCTCTCTCCTTATCCAGCTTTGTAAAAAGAAAGTAGGTGACGGCTTCAAACACCTTAGGGTTTGCGGCAAAGGATTTTCCGGGGAACAGTTGAAGAACCATGTCCTCACTTTCGGTGTTGGATGGTCCTGAGGGAAACCAGTCGGAGATGCGGAAGTCGAGAAGGGAAAGGGTGGATAGAATGGCAGAGCGGGCATTGTCATTGCGGGGAGTGATGTGCGTGAGTTTTGGGAGTGCGTGCTCGAGGGACGGAGGTTCGAGAGGTCCCAACATGGCTCTTTTGACTTGTCCGATTGTTCGAGGGACAAAAATTCAAGACATCAGTGGCCATGGCTGCAGAGTTAGTAGCAATATTTTATGCGCTGGATGTTGTTTAAACTATGAAAAGGCCGTTATGTCATCCATGGTTTTATTTCCCATTTGCTCTTGCTCGCGAATTAGAAGCACACCAAAAAGTTATTGCTGAAAGATAGCCTCATCATTAACTAGCTATATGTCTTTTGGCATCACTTTGAACGCTATTGCTCACGCTTTTGTGAATGAGCACGGCCCGTTTAAAGGATGCACACTCTCACAATACCCATTTCTGATAGTCATTCAACGACCAACGTTGCCTTTCACCTTTGTTTGAATTGTATTTTGAAATCAAAAAAAATGTCGGCCTTTGCAAAGGATAGGAGTCTCATCTCGATCATTGGCGACGAGGCAAGCGCAGACATCTCCCCTCCCTTCTCTAATTGCCCATACCACATACTCCTTCGAACAGCACATTCATTTTTGCTAATCTCTGCTACCTTCAGGACACCGTCACTGGTTCTCCTCCTCGCCGGAACTGGCCACATTGACTCAAAACAAAAACCCAACTTCCTCGTCGTGGATTCCAGTTGAGTCCATCTCTTCCTCCTTTTAAAAAAACCTACAATCTGACCCCTGAGATGATCTTGCTTACTTTGGCGTCTCTAGAGACCCCGACTGCAAAAATCGAGGAGGCCTTTGAGGAGTTTACAAGGCGGAAGGACATTGGTATCATTCTCATCAACCAGCATGTGAGTGCATCGCGTTCGATTGGATTTATATGGATCGCTTACATCTTTGAATTGGGCATAGGTTGCAAATGATATTAGACCCCTTATCGACGATTACGAGGCTGCCTTCCCTACCATCCTCGAGATTCCATCAAAGGACCACCCCTACGACCCCTCAAAGGGTATGTTTCCTCGAATCTTTCGTTTTGCTTATTCTAATTCGTCGTTGCTAGACTCTGTTCTCAAGCGAGTCCAAAAGTTGTTTGGAGACGACATCAAGTAAAACCACTGCTTCAACACGCCTAAACCCATTCTCGATACATATTCCAACCACCCACGATTCTCCTTATCCGACCTTTGTTCATTCTTCCTCAACCGATATTATCTTTCACCAAGCCTTATTTTACAATAAAAAGCTTCTCTATTTCAAACACCAAGTACCCCAATTAATCCACACCATACACCATCTAAACAAAAAGCCCCCTCTCCCTTCATGACATACTTCTATTACACACATACATCAAACTAAACGCCCCCTCAAGTTTCTTGTTGAACAGGTAAACCCAACGTATTGAAATGTGTCCTATCCCCAAACGCGATGGAGCTGAGACGATTGTCAATGTGCATCACGGTCTCGGGTTTTGTGACATTGACTATGCCGTCACGATACCTGAAGAAATTATGGGTGGTCGTCTCGTAGGAGTGAGGGTGTGTACGGATGGGGAAGAGGAGGGTATTCGCGGCGGACTATGCATACGTAATAATGATCGTTAGAAAAATATTCAACGATAAACGGCAGATGAGATTGTATCAATTAAGAGGCATGAATATCGATATAGATATTTGTGGAAGGGCTTAAAAAGTTTTATACAGGAGGCCAAGTTATGAAAAGAAGGAAGAAAACTAAAACAAAACAACAAATAAACTCAACAATATTAATAAAGAGAGAAACTAACCTTTGGGCAATGGCCTGCACCCTCCCATTTACAACAGGACATTTATAGAATTGCGCATTCGAGGTTATATTCCCCGCCATCGGATACTCCTCATTCACGGCTCCAATAAAGCTCTTCTCCACCTTTTCCCCTCACAGCCGGCTCTACCCTCCCATAATCCACAAAAGCCGCTTTAGCCGTCGACACCATCGGCGTCCACATCTCCTCCTCCTCATTCCCCAACGTGAAATCACTCCTCGTGATATTCGCCCCCGCCACAGGAAACGTGGGAAACTCGGCATCAGGGTATGCCTGGAAACTCGCACTGGTGGTGGTGGTGCTATTGCCTAAAGCGTAGCGACGAGGATCGCCGGTGACGATGGAGGAGCGGTACATGATGTCTGGACCGCGACGGTTAGCTACACGGGGGTCGAGAGAGTGTTGATGGATGAGGTGGGAGAGTTCGGATTGGGTTTCGTCACGAGCGCGAAGACCTTTGGACGCTTCTTTGTGGGGACGGAGAGCACCGACTGAGCCGAGATTTAAACCGTCACCAACGTAAGATGTGGGTTTACTGTCTGCAGCTTTTTTCCTCGCCTCCACATAGATATCCAATGGAAGATTTTTGAAATCACGTTGAGTGACCGTCAACCCTGTTGCTTTCCTCCCTTCATCCACTTGAATGCTCTCTCCAAACGCTATACTGCTTTTCCCGCGTTCTTTTGTCACACGACTCCGACTCTCTGCCAACACCTCCAACGAAACGAAGGTTGCCCATAACTCGACGTGTTGGTTGTCTGAAAACATGCCTCATACCTCTGATCCCCCTCCAACACAGCCCCAGCAGCGCGCCTCTCTTCTTCGTCAACCCATAACTCGACACGGATGTCGAACAAACGACGACGACGCCACGCTTTCATAATTCACCTGTTTCTCTCTATCCCCTTGCGGTATACTCGTGCCTCCTTTGGGACGGATGCTGATATCATTGGTCTGATGCGGATGGAGATGATAAGCTTCTTGATTCGTCGTCAAGAAGCTCCGAAACTTTTTATCATCAATGGGAAGGTCTTCCCTTGTTTTCACACCAACATGAGCAGCCGCCATGATCAATTCCGTGCGTCCCTCCCATTTCCCCAACCGTCGATGAAGTTTCCGAGGATGACGACAAAGACTGGATTGGGGTTCCTTCAAGGGATCCCTGTAACATTCCGACGTGACGCTCCGGAATCGATCATTCTGCATCGCACGGTTATCACCAAACACAACATGGATTTCTGCGTTGTTGGAGATACCCAGGGATTTCCCGGCGGGCGTTTTGGTGTCTTCGTGGTGTTGTGAGTGGGCGCTGTGGGTGTGGTAGTCGACTTTCATGGTAGAGGTGAATTGGGTGGTGCCGCCAAAGACTTTGAGGTCGCCCATGACAATGTCGCTGGCATTGGTGGTGCGGGTGGAAGGGTCAAAGGGGGTGGCCGTGTCCCATGTTTTGTGAGAGGGGTCGCCTGTGATAGTGTTGGTGCGGGTGTGGTGATGAGGCATGATGGGTGAGGGTGGTGGTTCTTCCCCCGGTTTTTTTGGATGGTGAAAGGTTGAGAGACCGCGTGCTCTGAAGGTTCGGATCGCCGACCAGAAAAGTTCGAGGAAATTTGGGCATGACAGGTTTCTAGACTGTAGGGATGATCTTCATCCAAAGTGCAATACCATTTAGATTTGGTATTGGGGCTGGCTGTTTTTAATAGGCGGTTTGAGCTGCACATCACTACTGGTGGAGGCCATCACCATTATTATAGAAACGTTGGCATCATGGCCAAAGTATCGACAGCACTTTAGTGACAATTCGCAAAATAAACAAAACAGGATGCGTGTTCACAATAAAACTGAAACAAAGGTACCATCCCAACAACAAACCAAAAGAAAACGACACCCCAAAGCCAACAAACCATACAATTCCGAGACATAGCCAAACCCAAACACTCTTAAAAAAAAAGGACAACAAGAATGCACGTAGAAACCCGAAATAAAAAAGAAAGGACAATAGGGATGCGAAAAAAAACAAAGTCAAACCAAAGCAAAAGTTTACCCAAAATATAGGTTTTCTTGACAAATAAACAAAAACAAACACAACGCAATAGACTTTGTTAACAAGGGTAAAACAAAACGTTGAGATAAAGGATGCGGATACAAAGAAAACCAAACAAAAACGGTGTGGGTTAAAGGACCAAGAAATAGAAAATGGTATTGTGGGTGTTAAATTCCATGAAAAGTGTGTGTGGATGGTGAAGAATGAGTGCTAAAGTTTCGTGTGAATAATGTTAAGCCGGAACCAAACAAAAAACAAAAAAAAAGACATATTGGTGGAGAGGGAGAAAAGGACAAATATCTCATGAAAAGCATTCACTTGCGAAGCTTCCTCCTGCTGTTCTTCTTCATCAAGGTAAACGGTGAGGACGGGGCCTTGACAACAGTGTCCGCGTTTTGAATGGTCTGGGTAATCTTCTGGACAACCTCGATCTCGACCTCAGGGCACGTCAAGAACTCAGCGTGGTCGAGCTCATAGGACGAGTGGTTGACCTTGTGCTCCTTGAGGTAGGAGACAACGGTATCGCCATCAATGAGCTGGTCCTTGCTGCTGACAACGACAAAGTGGTTCTTGGGGAGATCTTCGGGCCACATAACGTTTTGGTGCCAGCAGAAGTCTGCGAGGGAGGGGGTTAGACGATGTTCGTGGGAACATGTCAGAAGCAAGGGAGGTACTTACGCCTAGAGATGAAGTAAGAGATATAGAGCTCACGACCCACGAGCCAATGCATCAAGTACTCGTTGGAAAGGATTTTGGCAGTGTTTTTACCAGGGTGACGGTAAACAAAGTCTGAAAACATGGACAATTAGTCAATGCTTGAGCACCAACAAAAACAAAGCGAAGAAAAGGGTCCCGGAATAAAGAAAAACTCACTGTAAGCCAACGAAGGGTGGTAGGTCTTGAACACAATAGGGTCAAGGAGGGCAGATCCAGCAACAACCTTTGAGTTGTTCATCATCCAAGCGGTGACAGCTGTTCCGAGAGAATGACCAATAAAGAAAGCCTGGGGGAAGCCGTGGTGGTGAAGCATATCTTCAACCTCATGCACGGTTTGCTGCATAGAAGGGACATGGTCGACCAATCTCATCCTAGAAATTCTTTGTTAGAATACTATTTCAACAATTACTAAATATGGGTAAAACTTACGAAACATAGGGAAGCTCAACAAGGAAAATGGCACGGTTTCTGTTGGCAGAGAGGATGCGGTAGATGAAACCAATGTAGCTAAAAAGACCACCTCCGATACCGTGGAAAAAGACAATAGGGAGAGACTCCTTCTTCGCACCACGGTTCGCACCGGAAGGGGACGTGGGCACGGAGAACGGGTCCACCTCATCGAACATATGGACAAAAGCCTCCTCCCCAGAAACGGCCTGGGCATGATGGTCACCCTCGGCAGAATGAGCATCAGGGAACCTCGCCCAGTAAGTGATGGAACGATCCTCCAAAGCCGACTTCTTGGACGTAAATCTCTCTTCTTGCGAATTGTATTTGTCGAAACCGAGAACACGAAGGACGAGGCCACCAACGGACTCCAACACGTAGATGGTCGCGTAGAGGAAGAGAGGCTTATGATAAGCCTCGACCTTGTTAAAGTTGAGACGGACGGGACGGATTTGGGGTTACGGCCGGGCTGGAAACGGATGCGACGGGTCTGCTCAATGTCTTGAACAAACTGCTCCAATTCTTGGCTCATCTGGCGTCCGTTGGGTCCTTTGGCAACATCCTCTGCGGATCTTGAAGAGAAAAAGGCCCATGCAATCCTACGAAAGTGTAAAGGACATGTTTAGTGTGGATAAATATGAAATTTGTCAATCGGACGAAGATGTTATTCTCCGCTATTTGAGCGGAGAATAAAATGAGATGTATGCATGGGCATGTCAAAACTTTCAAATGGGAATAACAAGATAGAGGAGCGCATCCGGTGAGAAAATCCGAATTAAAAAAAAGGTCCAAGGTAGCAACTTCGGCTTTAAATGTTAAGCAAGACCCAGCAGACTTTCTGGCCTTCGCCTTGATGTTCAAATCCAGCTTAAGCTACTATAATGAAACACTCACCAGTCTTTCATGTCATTCCTGTAAATATCGTGAAATTCTGAGGCAAGCAACTGACTCTGGTTTGAAGTCCAGTAAAACCACCCGGCAAAGAACTTCCTAAACTCCCAGTCATCGGGCAGCTCATCCATCATCCTAAAGAAAAACTTTGGCCGGTCATCCTGGGAGAGTAGAGGAACTGGCCTGTCCCTTTGTAATCTCGTCCTTTGAAGCAAGAAGAAAACGTAGAACGAGGCCTCGAGGAAGAGGTAAAAGGGCACAAGAGTGGTGATGAAAAAGGCTGAAGGGTCCGCGATGGCGTTCGAGATGATTTGGAATCCTTTGATGTGTTGTTTGTTGAGCTCAATGTCGTTGTAGAGGGAGGAGAAGAGAGGGAGGGAGGACGAAGTTGCGGAAGTTGTTTGGAGGTGAGTGTAGATGTAGTATGCAGAGTAGAGGATGGCGATGGGCGCGACAAGGTCCAAGGAAAAGAAAAAGGCTCTGAGGCCGCTAAGTTTGGCGGGAGAGTGACCGATGGGCATTGTTGATGATTGTCTTGTGTTTGATCGAGGTGAAGGGTGTTTTCGAGTTGTTGGCGGTGGTCTGTTGACGGGGGGATATACGTTAAAGGATTGAAACGGACTTTTTGATATGATTAGGAGGCTAAGAGTGAAAGAGAGAGAGTCAAGGCTTTAATGAAATTCCTTATTAGCTCTTAATGTCTGTTCTGTCTCTCCCTCTCTCTCTCTCTCAAATCTATCCTTGTCCGTTGAAATGGATGGATGGATGAGTGAGTGAATGAATGAATGGATGATGGGATGATGGGGATGATGGGATGAAGGGATGACGGGGGTGATGATGGGATGATGGGATGATGATGGGGATGATTAGAATAGTAATAGTAATTAATTATATAGGTGAGATGGGGATATTAAAGATATTTAGAAGAAAAGAGAAGAACCACCCCTGTACTCTTCTTCGTCTCACTCCCTCCCTCCCTCGCTCTTCACAGTCTTATTTTATGCCGTGTGTAACCCCAAGAGAAAATGAGTAAAAAATAAAATAAATAAATAAACAAATAAATAAATAAATAAATAATAAAGCCCTTCTCTTCACATGTCACGTCATCGTCCATCCATCTTAATAATAATAATAATACTAATATTAGGCAGTGGTACCACCTTGACTGTTGTATGAATGTTCTCCATTCCCATGTGAAAAAAATTAAATTCTTTCAGAAAAAAAGAATAAAAATAAAAATTAAAATAAAATAAAAATAAAAGGGTGTATGTGTGTAATCCGGACAAAAAAACATTCGAGAACGGCTTGCCCCTCCCTACCGTTGTTTGTATGTACCCTTTGCTACCTAGGTATACTCAGGTAGTGTCCGAAAATGTCCTCAAAGGTAAAATACCTAGTCGTGTTTGGAGGCTGTCCCCTCATCCATCTATGTAGGTATCCATCCATCCATCCATGCATGCTCAAAAACCCCTTGCTTCCATCCAACTCTCACCACCCCCCCGTCCTTTATCCATTGATCCGTCTTTGATAGAATAAATTAAGCAAATAAACAAACAAACAAACACAAACGAGGAGGGGTGCAGTGCGTGGTGGATGGCTAAAAAGGTGAGGGTTTTTTACAAACTACTAAAGACTACACAAAAGCCATGCATTCACTATCTATCAATTTACCTTTTAAAGTCTATTGTCTATGGGAGATCACACAGAGATGGAGACAGCAAGTAAGTAGTAAGAAAGGAAAAGGTTTGAGGGTTCGATTGCTTGCTTGTGAGAATGAGAATCACGCTTGGGCGAGTCGGTTTCAAATAAAGATGTGATTGCCCTCCTTCTTTCTCCGTCAGAATAAAAGTCTATGAGAACAACAAGGATGGAAAGTCAATACTGATACTTTTATCACACCACCAGCATCACCACCCCGTGATCAAAGCAACACTAGCTACGCAATATTGAACAATCTACTCACTTTTCAGATGTGAACAAGACAACAAGCACAGAGCGTCTCTCTTCCTCTACTCAGTAAAGAGCGAAAGAAGAGTGATTGTTCAAGGGTATGATGCGATAGATGAGGGAAATAAAATACAAAACAAACGACGAAGATAGTAGAAATACTATAAAAAACTAAAAAAAGGCTGATAAACGCCCACTTTTTCTGGTGATAATAAACAACTGGATGTGGGTGTCAAAGAAACAAAACAATAAATAAAAGCCACAATTTGAATACTATTATTTCAAAATGAAATGAGGCATTGGCTGCCTCTCTTCAATTATAAATAATTATAAATAATTAATTAATTATTTAATAAATATAATGTTTTGTAAAGATTTTAATTGCCAAAAATAGCTTCGACTGACTGACTGAATAAGTGCTCAATAAAAAGCAGAGGTATTTTAAGCCAATCACAATCATCCTTTCTATACATGCAGCGATGGGTTGATAAATAAGTAAATGAGCAAATAAACGGATAGGTGGATCTACGCGTCAAACAAGCAATGCTTAAGTCGCGCGAATCGCAAAGTCAGTGCCGTTCTGATAAGATTCCGCAACCAACACAGCAGATTCATTAACTTTGCCCTCCTTCCCTGGTATAATTAACAGCTATCATTGAGGAAGACAGCGACACATATGGTAGTATGGTCGGGGTTTTAAAGGTGGACGCGTTAAGGTGTCATGAGAACGCGATGCGTTTGCGTTTTGCCGTCTTTCTGGGGCGGTAGGACGCATACGCTTCCGATCTTTGTTTTTAATAGCAGTAAAGTTGACTTTAAGACTTTTGAGATCTGAAGCGTTAATGAAAAGAGGTTGAACACTAATGGGGAATATTTTTTTACGCGGTAGTTAAAGGAATTCGTGCGCGCAGCTTTATCCACCGGAAGCGGATTATTGAGATAGAGCGCAGGATTACCAGTGAGGTGCTGTCTTGACAAGGTTCACGAATTCCGCGCAAGAAATAGCCAATGTACATTATCGCCGGTGTCAAAGGTCCTCATACCTTTGGTCCACCAAGGACCCACTTTTGTGCAGATACCTTCAAGAATATTGCATTGAATGTTTACTCTATCTCTTTCATCTCCCACTTACTCACTTCTCACCGTCACTGCCCTCACCAAGAGACTGGTTTCTAGCACATATTCTGCTCTCGTCCGTGTGCGCGCCAAAATTTTCACTGTTTTATTTAAAGTAAAGTTAATTAAAGTAAGTGTTGGGCTCTGCATTAGTAATCGAATCATTTACATACGACTTCAGCTTTTCACCGGTATACATCGACATGCTGGGTATTCACGTCCAAATACTGGAGGTAGACGAGAAAGCATTAACAAATTGGCACTATGTTTCAACGACAGAGATGTTAAATTGTGGTAAAGAATTCTGCAGGTTTATTTTTATGTCATGTTTAAGGGATTTGATAAATGAATTCATTTGTTTTAGTTATTGGATCCTTTATGATTTTTGAATCAATACACCATAAACAGACGGATTATAGAGAGGTTTGAGACTCCCATCGTCGTTTCGTCGTAATTTTTGACGACACGAGGAAACGACGACAGACAAAACTCAAGGCAGCACAATAACAATAACAATATTCCGAGGTATGTCACAACGGTTTCGTGTCCTCCAGCTTTCAACTCCCATGCCAGATTCCCAATTTCAAACTACATCATGGAAGAGGTGATTATAACCTCAACTTGTATGAACGTTCGACCCCATCCAGTAGTAATCTTCCTAGATTCTGATCAACCGCTGTACCATCGTCGAGAGACCGGACCCTTCCCAACCTCTACCCCTACCTTCGAACGAAATACGATAGATTCTTAGAAAAGAGATGGATAGTCAAAACCAATTTCTCTCCGCTACCTCCCATCTTAAATCCAGTAATCCAGTGTGTCAGTACGAAATAAAAGACTGGCGAGGAGCAGGAAAGGAAAGGTCCTCCTCGCCCCTTCCCTGCACTTGATGTCCAGAAGCTGCAGTCGCAAGACCTCCTCCACCACCTCCGGGAATAGTTGAAAGTAAAGGACTCTCAAATGATGAATGTAGGATGCAATATTACCTGATGATGGTGTGATGAAGTGATTGTGATGGATGTGATATTAGTTGTGAATAGAAAAGCCATTGGGAGAAACAGCGGGGCCATGGGGGCTAATATATCAAAACCATATGGGTCTTAATCTCTGGACTTCTTACTTTGGTGCGTGCGCGTTTGTTGAAAGTCTAGCCTCCAAAAGATATGTCTCCTTAGAAGCTGCGGAGTTTGAGTTGCCATCTTTTGTTTGCTTATTATTTAAATAGGTATATACCAGGAAACTATTTTCTTGACAATTCTTGAAACTATTTTCTTGACAATTCTTGAATCAGTCGCTATCCTGCTGGCTTCTTGCAGGTTCCTCATGATCAAAGTGCGATTTGGATTTTAAGCTGGGAATCTGGCATGGGGATTGAAAAGCGGGAAGGATGCGTTGAACCTACGTGTTGTACCTCCCTCCGAATATCATGCTGCCTTGAAATTCTCTAGGGCGAACGACGACGGGGGAGTTCAATCCTCCCTCCAGTGCGCTAATTCATGGTGCATCGATTTAGATAACACAAAGCAACCAATATTGTTACCTCACGTTTATACATATACCCATTCTTATTATCTGGAATAATTATTGAATATTTGACTCCCAATAAATAAATCAAACTGAAAACTACGTGTCAAAATAGTTATATCTAAACAATTGTAAGAATCGTTGTTTAATTAGTGAACCAGATACAGATACAGTAGCCACAGAAAAAATGAAGGCGAACAATAGCCTGGTTTTCAATACCCAACCCCATATATGATGCCACCATCTGTTCCCGAACTCAAACCTCGTTTTAAGCCTCGGTTCATCAAGTGTCAAGCACCAAGCAGCTTCATCAGATTTTTAAATCCCATAAAAACACTTTCGGCGATACTTTTATCAACGAAGCTATGGAGTCCGATGCCAGTAATCGTCCCGCTCGAGGTAAAGATGTTCCACAGTATCCGTGTACATCAAATACGCGTTGCATGCGATGATAGTTCGCGAGAGCCCTAAAATTAGCAGCCAAGGTTCCGCGAGAATTGCAGTAAAGTCAGTATCCGCTCTTCTCCTGAATATTCTACATTAATTAGGAAAATCCAACTTGTAAGTCAATTAGACGTTTTGAATTATCAGCGGATCACTAAAGACGGACCAGAGGTTTTTGACCTTACAGCCACGTTACCCTGCGAGTATTCCTAGATACCTAATAACTTTACGGAACCCACCACTCCAGCGCCTAATTACATGAGAGCCAAAGAAAATCAACCCAGAACCTGAAGTTAGGTTGAGAATTCTGACATTCACGTTTCAATAATTAAGGAATAGGAATTAATTGATGACGTGCCGGAAAATGACATCCGGAGCCAAATTCCCAGGATCCCTGCCTTTGTAAAAGTTTTTAAGGACGTTCGTCATGCCAAGAGATACACGTACTCTAATTTTTCAGTTTTCAAGCTTGTTAAAATCAACGTGCTGACCAAAGGTGAGGGCCTCTATATTTCACCTTGCGGCCCATCCTATATATAGAATAGAACCGATGAAACGCTCATATCCTGAAAGGAAGAAATAACACGCAAACGGAAAAGGAAGACTTTTGAGGATACGAAAAGCTAAAAGCGCTTTATTGTCTACCCGTGACAACACCTGGCCTCTAACCTGTGGACGCTTCCGCCCTTTCTTCAAGCCCATCCCCCGCCGCCTCCTCCACCAACCCTTCATCCATGTCATCAACTTCACCCTCATCTTCCTTCCCCCCTTCCTGAGCGACAGCTTCATCCACCGCTTGCGCCGAAACCTCCTCATTCATAGGGATAGCCCCTAATTCGGGTTCAATCTGCTTTACACCATCATCCACCTCCTCCTTTTCACCAATAATAAGAATAGGCGGCGCATGCACGCCCACCTTCTCCTTCTTACACACAATCAAGGTCGGGAACTCTACAATCGCCGTATTCCCCAACTGTTCCTTCAAAGTCTTCTCTAATTCAAACCGAAAATACATGGGATGGTTCGCCTAATTTTTTTTTAGGAGATTTGAAGGGATGGAAATGGTGTACCTTGGAATTTTCGTCACGCATGTAGATGTGGAAGGGGGGGACGTCAAGGTAGCTTTTGACTGTTGCGCGGGATGTGGGATTTTGCATATGTTTGGCTTTTAGTATCATGTCAAGTGCGGATGCGATGGTGAGGTTTTCGGAAACGCTATAAGAAAATTCATAAGGGGTTAGGGTTAAAAGTAAAGTCATAAATACGGCGCGTGAATGTTTAAAGAAAACTTACTTGTGAACGATGGTTCGGAATTGACTTTCCTCGAATAACCATTCAATCGTCCAACAGATATTCTGTTGTCTGTCCACTGGTAAGTCACAGAACTCCTGGGAGGGGGGATACTTACTTGTTCATGAACATGCTTTGGTTGCTCTTTGCTTTTGACATGCCTTTACTCAAAAAAACCATTTTGATCCCCCGCTTTACACAATTCTTCACCAGTTGTTGTTGTTTCACGCTCATACGTTTTTGAACGCCTCCCGCTTTTATTTTAACAGGGTTCCGCGCTGCATTGTCAGCTAGACGATGGACGTCTTCGAGGTAGCAATAATCTTAAAACATTAATGCAAAGAAGGTGGTTGTTGTTTGTACCGCTTATCATGTTGCTTTCGGTGTATTTAGAGAGAGGGACGAATGAGGTTTTATCTCTGATGCCGGTGCACTCTGTGATGCGTTTGTGGGTGTTGATGCAGGAAAGTGAGCAGGTTTTTGGAGACAGCGGGGGCATTTGTACTTTGGTTTGTGATTAGTCAAGTTTTATAGTTACAAGTTAAAACGTGATGATGAGAGGATCATATAACTTACTTTGAAAGGTTTCTCTAGACATATATCGCATAACTCTTTTTCTTCTGGGATGGCAGGTGTGTCGACATCTTGGTCAGTGTCGCTCATGATGGAATTGTCAGAGCAAAAGGTGTCGTTTTGGTTGTTGCGAAAAAAAAAGTTTGAAACGGACAAATGCAGGTGAGGTTGGAGGGCTTTGGCCATTGGGTTTTTATGTCATGGATGGATAGCATGAGGGACATTGCTGATTACTGTTGGAACGGAATGCTGATGATGTGCCGGTTTTTGTTGCCTAGGCCGAGATCTTTACAGACATTTTCGAGGTCAACGATGTCGATAAAGCCGGCAAGAAGTTTGACAGAGGTACCTATCCCCCCTTTTTCTTCAATTGCCAGATCCTCTCAATCCTAAGATTTTCGTTACTAGTCTCAAGGTTAAACGCAACCAGCGAAGCCTCTGACATGAACTTGATTCTCGACATCAATTCCGAGATCTACCCATTGAGGGTTGCCGACAAATTCACTTTGTTGTTGGCAACGTCATTGATGCCGGATGGGTCTGGAATGGACGAAGGAAGGGAACCTTGGCGGGATTTTGGGAGTAAGAAGACTTTGGCGGATGAATACGATTATGTGATGTTCGGAAAGGTGTTCAAGTTTGATGAGAATACGGGGAAAGATGAAGCGTAAGTTTTTACCTCCTTTTTTTGTTTTTAAGTAGAGGTACAGGGGAAGTTTTTCTTTCGCTCTTTCTCTATGTTGGGGGAGAAGGGGGAGGGGGCCGAGTTTTCGCCCTGTTTTTCATAGCTGATATTATTGGAATAGGCTTTTCAAGCTTTTCATTGAATTCCGTTGAATTATTTCATTCTCTTTTTATTTTATCTCCATCAAGTTCGTGTTAAAATGTCATCCGTTCTCATTAACTTTTTCCCAACTCTTTCTACCCACATTTTTATCTACAGTGCGTTTTACGCATCATTTGGTGGCCTTTTATTGTGCATGTCTGGAGACCCTAGTCAGATCCAGAAAGTTCAACTCGGTCAAGAACTCTACCTTCTCATGCGCAAGAGCTCTTAGAATTATTTATTTCATTTTTCATGATTTTTTTAGATTTTTGCACCCTTTTCTTCTGTGAAAGAAAAGATTCACTGTGAGGGATTCTTTGCTTCTTTATTATACATACCCTGTGTTCGTACTGGCTTTGATGGTGTCTTTTTCTTTGCGTGGGTGGTCATCATGGAGAGCTGACGGCTTTTGTGGATGGTTATTCGACAAAATGGTCAAAGGCCGCGTTCCAATATTGTGATTGCAAGACACGTACCTTTCCTTTTTAAAAAAAAAAACATTCACACTCTTGTTGCAGCATGATCTATTAACTATTTCAAAGTTCACACTCTTGTTGCAGCATGATCTATTAACTATTTCAAAGCGCAATTTTGTGGGAAAACTGGAGAGAGTAGATATATAAAAAAAGTTATGACGAAAAAAAGTCCAGTGGTCTTAGTATATATGCGTCGAACATGGTCTTTGCCCAATACTGAGCATATACGTGACTGCACAAATTAAAAAAAAAACGATGAAATTTTCGCCCTTTCCTGGTACGCGCTCTAGCGCCAAGAGCATATTATTGGGGGTCTGAATTACCAGAACTTCTTAATATGGAATGTTAAAATATTAGATAGTCTAGTTGGGAGATGTTTGAGTCTTTTATGATGCTTACTACGCAATGCATTTACATTTGGAATGCCTTTATGCTTCACCACGCGTAAAATACTATTTACTTTTTAGAAAACGGGTGAGGGTTTATCCAAAAACTTAATGCCCCATAAAATTCTTCGCAAGTAAATACAAAATTCAATTACAACTTATGATGTAGTTGAGATCTGTTGAAGATGTGCTGAAAATTGCATCACGTGTATATGCCACGAGGTAGAGAGTTGTTATGGATAGTAATTGGCAGCCTTAAGAACGGCCAACAAAGAGGAGACCGCTCTTGTGGAGTCTCGCTGCAAGTGGTGAACCCGTCAAAACAGACTAGGCATGGCTTTTGTACTCCTCGACGTCCACCTCAACACGTATTAGAAAATAATGATAACAAATATGAAATGAAAACAAAAAAACACGAGGAACTCATCTCGAGCTCCTCCATCCCCTTTGCGGATGAGCAACTGCAACCAAATCAGATGGATCAACGCGGGTGTCCATTGTTTGCAAGCAAAATTTTCTTTGCCAGGAAAATCAACACTTTCAGCGAAACAACAATCACACACACACTTCGTTGTCTCTTTTACAAGCAACAACCCCCGTTTTTGCTCACCGCACTCCCACCGTCTTTCAACCTACATCCTGCACCTGGTGTGCCGGATACATCCCGTCCCACTCCGTCCGCTTATACATCCTAGATCAACATGTCTGAGCTTAAGTATCAGGTATGTTGTTTGTGTTGTTGGGTGGCACTGGAAGCTGACTTTGTTTTGTTGTAGAAACTCTTGCAATTCAATGAAAGGCTGAAGCAGGAGGATGAGCTTCCCCGTATCAAGGTCTCAGAGGCGAGCAAAGCGTGAGTGGAGTTTAACGTTTTGAGCCTTGTCAGTGATGGAGATCTGAGGGGTTTGACAGGGAGGGGCCGCGCACTGAGCACTGATGATGACGGGACTGGAAAGGACATAGAAAGAACGGATCGGTGTAAGATCTGATGGGGTGGTAAAAGGATTGAGGAAGATGGGTTTCGGTAGTCTCCTGCTGGCTGGCATTTGGAGATTCGTTCGCTTGAGGTCGAAAACGAAGCATCGCCAGCTTTTGAAGGATTGAAAATATCGAATGAATATCTTTGATATCTTTTTTAAGTAGAGCTTGCGCGTTTTTGTTTCTGATCATGATTTTTTCCCTTGTTTCGTTATACCTTTATGCACTTATCATCTAGGCTCTTGACCTTTGTGACGTCGACACCGGACCCCCTCACTCAGCCCACAAGACCCGAGTTTGCTGACAACCAGTTTACAAAGAAGCCAAAGTAAGAACTAATTCTAGCCTCATTCAATGTAGAGCTGCCATCACTGATCCATTACATTCAGATCTGGCTGCACGATTTTGTAGAGACCGACGAACAAAAGACTACCCACCAAGAAAGAGACATGATTCCCGACCCATCGGCCTTTATGAAAAGCGTGAAACTCTTTTACGACCACCCACTATAAAGAGAGTTGCATGCAATGTCCATTAACTTATTCCTTTAATAACCCTTGTTCGCTAGTTGTTTCTTCTTTTTTCATCGCATCATACTTATTTTTTCTTGACGATTTGGAGTTTTGTAAGCGCGTGGGGATGGGGATGTGTGAAATGATAAATGGTTTTTTTTAAGTAGACGAGGGGGTTTATCAGCCAGACCCGGGCCTTATTTCTTTAACCCCGGATTTTTGACTTCCCTATGTTCTTCTTTTCTCCCTATTCTCTCCCCCAACATCGTCTGTTTTACTCTTCTTGTGTCGTTGACCAAAGACGGCTTTCTGCACGTCTGGAACAACTGCGATGTATTCTCCGTATGATTTTTTTTTTCTTTTATTGAATTACATCATTGGTTTGGTAGACGGCCTTCCCCCGATTAGCCCTCTTGTTTTCTTTACCTTGGTCTGTAATGTTATCGATTATGACGTGAAAGGGATATATATAGGAAACACTGAAAAACAACTGAGGTTTGAGACGACAATTTTTCCCAAAGTCTCCATTGCTTTTTTCGAGCATAGAGCATACAACCATGTCTATAGAGGCCTGGAATACTTTTGAAGAGGTTAGAAGCAGCTCTCATCCAACACTAAGGCACATACGCGCACCCGGTTGATTAGCTATTATTTGTGAAGCCTTTCCCAGTATCTAATTCTTGCATGGCATATTTCTGACTTCACATCTTCACTTTCCTTCTGTTCGGACATGCTATTATGTTGGCAGCTCGCGGGCCTCATCACAAAGGCACTTCAGACTACTGGAAATCCGGTGACAAAGCCTCTGGAGCTTAAACTTTCAAGGTTGAGGCCGAGGTTTAGGGCACTTCTGGAGGAAGAGCCAAAAAGTGATGTGAAGAGGAGGGAGATTCAGACTGGTGAGTTTTGCATCGGGGTCTTTGTGCGGGGCGGGGATGAGTTATGATTCATGAAGGTTCCCTGATGCTGCCATGTGTCCTTCATGTTGTTGATGGATTGTTGTGTGGTTTTTTGTTTTATTGTGTTTATTTTATAACTGCGGGTTATGTGATTACAAAATTAAGCTTAGCCCTTTCTAGGTCAATTCACGCTGAACGGCCGAACAGAGAATTGCAACGCAGAATTCATCCGGACAGCACTACAGATTTCAGACCTACTAAATATCAACGAGCTCAAGGCCGCAAGTCTTCTCAAGCATGTGATGATGCGGCAAGATAACGATCGTGATAATCTGGAATGGGCGGTGCACGAGTATAATCGAGAACGTCATTTTTTCCTTGAATGCTTGGAACTTTTGATGAGGGGTCTCAACTCGCCGACTATGGCAGAAGGGTTGCGGAATCTTTTTTCGCACCATCTTAAGGAGATCTTTTTGAATGAGGGAAGTGGACGGTCGAGTACTATAGCTGGGAAGGCTTTGGAGGGTTTGTTGGGATTACGGGGAGTGGTGATGGCGTTGAGGGAGGATACGGTTGTGCAGGGGTTGATGACAGGGTCGCAACTAAAGCAGGAGGGTATTGGGGAGAATCTGATTGCGTTACATGCGGAGAAAACGATCGTGACTAGATGGTACCTTGTTAGCATATATTTTAGTGCCATGCTTAAAGGGTTCTTTGGGAAAGCGGATGTTCTGGATCTTTTGGAGGTGTTGAGGGATTATGACACTACGGATAACGTGTGGATCGTATTACTTTTCTCTGTTCTTTCGGGGTTGAAACCGTTGGATCTCGAGGATCTACCCCTTAGGCAGGGTGGCGAGGAAGAGCACTTTGAGTTCCTGAAGAAAGTTGGGGTTATCGTGTATGGGTTGAACATACGGTGGACCTCCAAAGCATTCCAAGAGGTGATTGGGGTGCAATTCGCTGTACACGTCAAGCAATTAAAGTTGCACTATCAACAGATTGAGCAGGGACTAGGGCTTTCTGAGCCGTTAGATTCCAGGCTTGAGCATGGGCTTCAGAGTATGCCGTTTCAATTTGTTGCGGATAAGATGATCTCGAGGAATGCGCTTATTGATTTGACGCACGAGGCTAAGGAGGTTGATCTTGCATTCTTCCAACCTGGACTACTAGTTGTTCAGAATATGTTTGAGATGTTTCTTAAACGTGTGGGGAGGCTGGTGAGGGTGTTAAAGAATAAGTCTGAGGATACGGCTGCTAGTCGAAATGATCAAGTTTACCAAGGTGATCCTACTATGACGCCTTTTGAAAGTATCATGTATCTCGGTACTTCTCTTTACAAGGATCGCCCTGAATCCGCCTTGCAGTTCTGGGAGGACCCAGAACTCGTCAAGTTTCTCAAGTTCATGACCGATATTTACACAGGGGATCTTGTTCGAGCCTTCTTCGAGATGCTATCTTCACTTGCAACTGGTCGACAATGCGCGCAATACGCGGCAGAGTTTTTTAGTAGCGGTTATAAAGTGTCTTGGGAGAGACTGTTTCAAAGCTTCGATAATACCACCAAAAGTATCACTGCTGAACCTGATCGACAGATGAATCCCGTCGAAGTTGGTGTGATGAAAGCAGCGCTTCGATTCATCAAACAAGTGGTCAAGTTTTCGAGCGTTGCTAGGACGAGTTTGGTTTATAATCCTCACCTCCAAGCCATGAACACGTTGTTTCAGCTGCTTTCAAAAAGAGTGACGACTGATCTCAAGGCAGCACTGTTTGAGACGATTGCGGCGTTCTGTATCCCGACAGATCGGAACGTTGCGTCCGATATTGCACCGACTGTATGGGGTCATCTGGAGGAGGCGGAGCTTGTGCAACGTCCGCAGGCGTTATCGTCATTTCAATATGGGGGGGCTGGTGGGGCAAAGAGACAGGCCTTGCGAGTAGATGGGATACGGTTTGATATGGATCAAATTGAATCTCAGAGTCAGACCTATCCTGAAACGCTTGCCTTTTTGCAGCTTTTGAGCACGTTGCTCGTGTCGACAAAGTCTCTGGTGCCTGCTCCTCCTGGTGCAGATTCCTTAACGTTTAACTCTGTCACGCCGTTGACAACATCGCATTACATTGAGTTTGTTATTGATGACGTGTTTCTCAACATCAATAATAGACTGTTTGTGTCGATCGATGAGAGGTGGAGAATGATAGAGTTTTGTTTGCAGATTTTTGACGTCTGTATACGGAACTTTGATGTTACTTTCAAAGAGTCTATGGTTTTAGGGGGATGACTTGGATGGGAACCTGGTTGATGAGAAGGCTGCGCCTGACGTGTCGACGCTTAGTAATATCTCTCTGCACCCGGCTTTCCCAATTCTAACCCGAATTCTTTCGGGATCACCACTTGTAAGACGAGTCTTTGATGTAGTTGCCAACGGTGTGAGCTCTGTCAATCAACATGGAAAACGTTACCCTTCCTTTACGGCCTCCGTAAGGCTCGCTTTGAGGATCATTTTGAGGGTTCTTCAAGTTCAAACGTACTTTTTGGATATTATCGCGGTTGACCGAAACCGAGCACTCAATATCGCGATGGCGATGACGGGTTTGGACCAATTGCTGGCTTTTTATAAGGATGTGATTTGAAAATTGCTCTTTTTGTCAATTGCGAAATTGATGACGAGATTTGCCTGCTTGCTGTGAATATCTTGACGTTGCTTTCGGATTCCGCTACTTTTAATGCCACAGAGCCTGCTGCCGGTCCATACGGAAAGACAAACCGACTTGTTAGTTTGTTGAGCTCGCATGAGGATAGTAATAGTATCGTGGGGGGTTTCGTTAATAGGCTTGAGATGGAGGAAGCGGAGGGATAGCTGATATTAATGTCAATTTGGGGTCTGAATCGCTTTCTCATGCTGGGTTGAATACGGATATCACGAGGGATACGGATTTAGCCAACCTGCTTTATGATAACCCGCCAACAGACGTGATGGAGGATTTGCCAGGTTTTGCAAACCTTATAAGGCTGGCTATTGTCGACCTGTTGATCACGAATGTCCACGATGCTCGACCGTTCCCGACCATTGCCCATTATCTGCTTGGATATAATTTGCGTAAAGGGCCATTGGAGGTGGAGATTATAGACCCGAATACCCCGAATGGACGTAGGGCTTGTCTACACGTCATTCTCGATATTTTGAAAGTTGTAGGGCCTGGGATGGGATGGAAGAGGAGGTCAGCGTTCCGCTTTTCGAGGCTCATCCCAAGCTGGCGGAGAAGTGCTATGAGCTTATTTACCGGATATGTGCATCCCGCACCACCTCATCAACCACAATGAGGTATTTAAGGACTAGCGAGGATTTCTTCTTCAGGCAGCTCCTTTTATTCCCCGTTGAAAAAGTGGAGGGATTAGACGTTGAGGATGATTTGGCGGGATTCTCGGAATCGGCTTTGAGAAAGGTGGCTAGCTCTAAGCTTCATCAGAGAGCATGGTTATTAAAGCTCATTGCTTTGGAGTTGCACATCACGACGCTTGCAGGCCAGAGGTCCCAAGCACAGCGGCTTCTTGATCTTCTCTATATCAGCCCAGTGTCTTCGGGAGATGGTGATCTCCAGGCTGCAGGATGGGGATTTCGGCTGCGCGTAGACCGGTGTTTACGGCAAAACGCTCAGACTCCGTCGCATGGATTTGAACAGCCTCTTACTAAGATGCTGGAGGTGCTTAACTCTGTAGATTTTACGAAGGGTGCTTATGCTTCGGGAAGAGCAACGACGAAGGTTGGGGCTTCATTCGTCAGTGATGTGGACATCAACAAGTGCCAGAGGCTTGATGAGTATGGGAAGCCTGTGTATGATATTCGAGCCGCACATTCATTGCTCTTGTCGAGGCAACGGCTGCTTGAAAAGCAGGGAACCATGTCTGTCGTTCCTGATCGCGCGAGAATGCGCAACGAGACCACAGGAATTCTTCACGAGCTACTTCGACGGAACATCCACATCGAAAGTCTTAATGCACGAATTCATTGCTTGAAGGGTTGGTGTCAGATTGTGAGGACAACGTTTGGAAGCTCGTTTGAGCTTCTTCCAGCGGAGTCTAGAGAGGAAAAAATTTATGAGATACTTGACACCCTATTCCCCAAAATGAATGCTGCTGATACGGCGAATGATTTCGTTGAACCTCTTTCGCATGTTACCCTTGCGCTTTTGTGGCGGTTACGTGAAGATAGGGTTTATCAGACTATTATTCAAAGCTCGATGACCATGACGGACCCTTCAAGACAGAGTTTGAGGCTTCCTGTTGATTCATTGCAACAAGTTGTTCTCAAGGGAATCATTGAGGGTATTCTCAAGACTGGTTCGGGAAGCACGCTCAGGTCCAATCATTACGCCGCATTGATGCATTTCTTTGGGTATACGACTCCAGATGAACTTGAAGTTCGGGACCGCTCTCATGAAAACGCGGATGCCGACTCGTCCCTCGTCCATTCTCGTAAGGGACTTTCGAGCTTTTCACTTGGGGGGAGGGAACCTGGGACGAGCTTTACAACTTATCAAACCAGTCTTGTGCTTGGTAATCTGAGGGTCGTGAATGCAGCTGGGGATAGATTTTTGGAGACTGTTTGTAAGGATGCTTCTGACGGGGGTGCTGGGTTAAAGACAATTGCATTTTCAGTGTTGGAGGGGCTTTGTGCTTTGTCGAGCCATGAGAAGCCAAATAGAGTTGTGGCGTTCATGGCGAGACGAAATTTCTTGGGAGACTTTGTGAGAGTGACAATGCAGAGAGAAGATGTGGGCATACAGGCATTGTTGAAAAACGAATATAGTAAGTTTGCACATCGTTTCACACTTTCATAGTTTTTTGTTCATTCTTTTACTTTTGGCCCCTCTTTTTTATTAACATATTGTTAATGTAGGTGTGCAACTGGGAAATCTCTTCTATGCATATACTTTCAAGATGGATTTATTGCTCCGTATTGCGCAACAAAGAGAGGGTATTGAGAAGCTTCTTGAGGCTGGAATCGTCGATGCTTTTACCGAAAGCCGCTTTATCGAACTGCGCCCAGAAATTGATTATGTGGACGCTCAAGGTAAGGGGTGTATTGCTTCTTTTAACCTGATGACTCCTGTCTACTCTATATTTTATTAATATTTATTACAATTTTGTTGCTGCTAGCTATGGATACTGAAACTAGCACGAAATCCTACTACCACGATGCCATTATACCCATTCTTCGTCTCCTCTGCGTTATTGCGCAAAACTGGCGGGATAATGCTCAAGTTGTTGGCAAGGTTAGTTTTTATACGAATCCTTTGGTTGCTTCTGTGATTTAATACTAATTGTTTGCGACAGCTTTCGAATTTCATCCATAGGCATCAAGATGCTTTAATGGCTATTCTTCGAGAAAGGGATTGACTAAAGATACGATGATTATGGAACAACGCGAGCTGACCATTTCTCTGTTATCGAGTCTGGCGGGATGCAGAGCTCTATTGGAGTCTGAGGTATTATTTCCTTTGCTTATGATGGTTCCTATACCCCTTTTCCATTTCTACTGTCACTTGCTAACGATTTTATCACAGGTATCTGGACCCGGAAATAGATCTTTCACAATGTTTTACTCTCTCTGGGAAGAGAATACATTAAGCATTTGAAGTTTGAGAGCTTGGACTCTCCAGAGGGAGAAAATGGTAGCTTCAATTGTTTTTAAATTTAAATTCACTTTAGTTTTGTAACTAAATGTTATCTAGCTGCAAGACATGCCTTGAATGTTTGTCGCAGCATTTTATCGTATTGCGATCTTGTAACAAGCGGGGAATATGGTAGGGATCCGTAGAAGAAAAATAACAAAATATGCTAATGTTTGTAGTGGATACCCCGTCCGAGGAATCGTTGTATTTAATATTTCTATTTGGAAAAGATTTGAAGCAGGATATTGGTAGCGTCTGTTTTAGAGATAAAGCCTGATATATTTAGAAACTCATCGCTTACCTCCGGGTATTATCTCAAAACTTTTAGCTAATTCGATAACGCGACTCTTTGCTTGCGGAGATGAGCAGAAAAGTCTTCGTCTGAAGATCAGTGACCTTCGCCGCTTGCCTGTTGACGAGATAAATGCTGTAAGAATACTTTTGCTTCAATAGGGAACTAATGATGTATAAGATTGCGCGTTCGTCAGAAAAATCATTTAGCAGCGAATTTACATCATCGCAACGCCAGCAATGGGCCGGACGCGAGCTTCGGCGAAATTTTAAAGTCAAAAACGATGAAATGCTTTCTCTATTATGTGAGTGAATAGGCTAACCAGTGACTATCTTCTAATATTCTTTTCAAGTCATTATCGAGCATTCTTTATTACTATTATGGAGATATCTCCAATATATTCAAGGCCCTGCTGGCGTACATGAGAAAAAGTTATTAGACATGCCGCAGGATTCACCGCTGGAAAAACTTCGGACTGAAGTACGCCTGAGTTTGACCAAACTTGGACCATTGCAACTGGTAACATCCTACGTCTTCTGTTCCTTCTAATACTTTCCCAGACTGCTGATATGGTTTCTAACGATGAAGCTCGTAATGCGTTCATCCAGATGTTGGTGCGAAAGCTCAAGGATATCGTTTGATCTAAATAAATTCCCCATGATGAAAGAAAGCGAATTCTTAGGAGCCTCAACATGCCCTCACAATTCCAACGTCGACTCGACGCAGAAAACAAATCATGGGTAAGAGGCTCGCAGGCCGAGGTAGACGAAAGAATGAAGGCAAAGAGATTAATGTGGGTAATCAATGAATAAGGATCTATTTCAAAGCAGCAAAGATCTTGGAAGGGGCGCAGTGGTTAACACATTCCTAAGAATAAGTGTTAACAAAAATTAAAATAAACCGATGATATCCACCATAAGGTCAAAGAACTCTTCAACGCAGGTCTCCCTTCTCCCTCAGACTCAGCCACTCTCTCGCTGCACTTTGCCAGCTTATCGTTGAACGAGTGACAGTGGTGTCCCTCCGCGCACTCTACAAACCACAAGTGAAGGTCAGATAAGTAAATAGGAATGCTAACGCAATACGGAAAAATAGAGGTGGTGTGAAAGAGCAGAAGCAGGGAAGGAAGGAGGGCAGGGGCATGAAAAACAGCGGGGAAGACCAACTAACCGGCTTCGACTTGAGGTTTGATGTCCTCGACCGCAGACATTCCGAAGGTTTTGAAAAAATGGAAAATTTGTGCAACGAAAGAGACTCTGTCGCCCATCCCATTCTGAAAAAAGCTCTCATTCTTTCTCTCTCTTTTTTTCTCCTTTCCTTTCGGTTTTTTGTTGGGGGGGTTTCGATATCTTTTGTTCGTTACTTTTAAAGAGGTTCATTACGGAAGAGAAATGGCAAGTGGTCACTCCTACTGATTGCTGACCGCGCATAACCTGCATGCACGGTCGCCGTCCCTCTCTTTTTTATCTTTGATTGTTGAGGAAGACTATCTCAGAAATCTTGACGGCATTATTGAACTATGAGATGGTGGAACCTCTGTTGTAACCATGAGTTTTTCATCAATTGCAGGAGCATCCACCTGGAACAACGGTCGATCAGATCCCTCAGCTGCAAGCACAGAGGCCTCCTGGCCCTGCGACCACTGCTGAGCGCAAGTTGGTATGCATGGCATGCATAACTTAAATTTTGAATCAACGATGGATGCTAATGTCGCGATTAGTACGTGGGAAACCTTGATCCCAAGTCACCGAGGCACTTCTCTACCAGATCTTTAGTCTTGGGGCTTCTCCCGACATCATTCAGTCGGTTAAGATTCTTCATCAGCAGGATGGCCGTAACGTAGAGTATTCATAGCTCGCTCGGACTGACACATTGGAATGCTTTAGTTGGCCAGGGAGCCTTGAACTACGGATTTGTTGAATTCCGCGATCATCATCATGCGGAACAGGCTCTTCAAACTTTGAACGGGAAGAAGATATTTAGCTCTGTAATACTAAACATATGATGCTTGTACTAATGCCTGCCAAAGGATATCCGAGTCAACTGGGCGTTTAGCGGTACAGGAGGGGTCGCTGGATCCGCAGCTAAGGAGGATCTCAGCACCCACTTCCACATTTTTGTCGGTGATCTCAGTCCCGAAGTCAACGACCAAGTTCTTGCTAAGGCTTTTGGAGTTTTCGGATCTATGTCGTGCGTATCTTTGTTGTTTGAATGAATGGGCGCTGTGTTTTTTTGCTTTTGATGCTCTTACCAGGCTAATCTATCTCTCTTCTTCCTTAACTATTGCCTTTGATAAAAGGGATGCACGTGTTATGTGGGATCAGAACACTAATAAGTCTAGGGGATATGGGTTTGTTGCGTTCAGGGAGAAGACCGTAAGCTGTTTTTGTGGTTCAGCCATTTTAATATGTCTTTCAGGATGCCGAGCAAGCAATCAACACGATGAACTCTGAATGGCTCGGTAGCCGTCCTATTAGGGTTAACTGGGCCAACCAAAAAACTCAGGGATCAGCGCCCACTCGAGGTGAGGCAGTCCGCCCTACAGGTAGTGTTGCTATTGCTGCAGTAAGCTGACGAGATAGCCGCCCCTCAGCGCCCTGGTGATCAAACTCAACGCTACGAGGCTGTATTTGGCCAGACACCTTCATACAACACCACGATTTACGTTGGAAATATAACTCCTACCACAACCCGTAGGTGTTTCTTCTTTATTTGTGGAATAACAGTCATTTTTTCTCTCTTCTCCTATGGTATTCATCTTCTACTGCGGTTCTTAGAAAATGACCTGATACCTTTGTTTTCCCAGTATGGATACATTGCGGAGACGAATTGATGCAGGCGGATAAGGGTTATGCTTTTGTCAAGTAAAACCACGATATTCTCAATATTTTTTATGCTCATTTATCGTAGATTGGATACCATGAAAATGCATCACAGGCAATTGTTGCTTTGAACGGTTACAGCGTGCAGGGCCGTCAGCTCAGGGTATGATTCTTAACCGTTTATTCATATTTTGGTTTCCGTTTTTGATACTAATAATTTTTTCAGTGTTCTTGGGGCAAGGACAGGGCCCCTGACAATGTGCCTTTTGCCATGCAAGGATTCGGTTACCAACAGCAACCGATGCCGTGGTTCTATCCTGGTATTTCCTTTCATTTTAAGTATCAGTTTGTTTACGTATATAGGAGCTCCGGCGCCGCGGCTTCAGGCACCGCGAATCCTACTAATGCCCTTTACGATCCCTATGGTGGTGCACTTGCTCAGCAGCAGCAATACTGGAACCCAACCCAGCAGGGTTATTACCAATAATTACAGTAACATCATTTTGTGTGGAGGAAAATAATATGCACTTGCAAACGGTAGAGTGACATTGTTGCGTTTTGACTTGAGTCTGGTGTATAAAAAATTGGGAGGATTGACGAAAGCAGTGAATACCTAAAGGATAGAACGGTAATACGTTTGGACTCTCACAAAAGCCACTCATCAGAAAAAATTCCTACTGAGAGGACTAGACCTGTCGGCCGCAACCGACCCGACCCGAAAAGCCGAACCGATTCGAGGCGGCTTCGGCTCGGCTGGAATCTCTGACCCGACCCGTACTTATCCGGCTTGTAGTTGTCTCAATTATTCGTTAAATTTTAATTAATATTACTTACGAAAAAAAGTTATTCTAAACATTTATTGATCTAAAAGTCACGCTTGCGCCTACCCTTTGGATGCTGGCATTCATATTTTGTCGCATCCGTTGGGCAGTCAATAAATGATCGCATGCGATGCTTTGCTTTCGCTTTTTGCCACCACCCTCTACAGATAAGCCCGGCTACCTGCATTGCTGACGCTATCATAGGAACCAATGCTGCTACTATCCATCAATTTAAAAATATGTTTTATAATATGAATGCACTAAAAGTAGTAACAACTTCGGGTTATCCTACACACATCAAAACATCATCGATCGTGATGTTTTAATAGGTCTCGATTTTTTTACTATTTGGGCCGAAACCGACCCGAAACCGACCCGAAAGTCGGATCGGTTTCGGCTAGAGGATGAAACCGAACCCGGTGGACCGGCCGACAGGCCTAGAGAGGACACCTTCACGCTTCAATGGGCCCGTTTACATTCGACAACGATATTAATGTAAACCTCGTGTAATGTACATTTCATTGAGCTGTCGCCCCTGCTTTTACCATGTCATCGCGCATATTTCGTGCTGAAGTCACAGCATCCATAGTCTCGAATCCAGTACTCCTTGGCGGTCTCAAATAAAGATGTTTTACAACTCTGGTATTTGCCTCAAACTCTGATTTTCTGCGATATTTCTTGTATTCTACGAAATTCTGAAAATCTCTCTTTTTCTATATTTCTTGAATGTTACACGATTCGAAATGCTCAAAATTGCGTTTTCAGTCGACCTCCTACGGAGTCTGGGACGAGGTCAATTATAAAAAGTGCTCTCTAATTAAATCGACTTTTTCAATAACTCATCAACCAGGCATCCTACACTGGCTCCCGATACAGATCTGGAATCAGCGCACCTCAGCGTTCATATGGTATGCGTTTTAGCGATTTCTATCGGGCCGTTTTTTTTTGATGCTTCGACGAGGATCTAACCATCACTGTTCACCACTTAACGTAGCCTCCGAAGAAGAAAAAGAATCCTAAGGCGCTGGCAAACTTATGGCAAGGTTCCAAAAGGGCTACATATGATGTAGCTGGAACTTCTGCTGGCGAGTGCATGGATGATGTGAGACCGAATGATGATAAGGTGATGGTGCTGCATCTTAATCACTTCTTATTTTTTTTATCTGGCAGGGCTCATCATCTGCTTCCAAAGTGGAGTCTATGACGCTGCTCAGCTCCGCCGCTTCTTCCTCTCTAGAGCTGGTCGTGCATCAAGAAGAAGTTCATCCAGATACCGATCAGTTTAAGTCACTGTTGGGGCAGACGGAGAGCTTGCAGTCTCTGGTAGAAACGGATTCCGAAGATGAGGACCTCGAGGTCGTGAACGATCCCTGGAGCTGGTGTGATATGGACATGCAAAGCCCCTCTACAAGCCGTCACCTTACACCAACTGAAGTTGCACCACCTGAGGATGAAGTCAGGGCAGCAGCAGCCATACTTGATCTGTCTATGGCTCATAGAGATTTTATCTCACCTGGGAAGGTGGCAGCAGTTAAATTGCTTTTTCTTAAGGGTAATTAAAGCTCGTATTTCATAATCTAACGTTTATCTAGGTCATGACGTTGACATTGAGCCTACCTTCGGCGAAAAATACCCAGCAAAACGAACGACTTCTCGAAGCCAACGAACTAGGTCGCGGCAAGAGGAAGAGGATTCCGAGTGTTAAAGATGACCTGAATCCGTTCAACAACCCATCCAATTACGGGTCATTCCACGCTGGCGTTAAGATTTTCGGTTTGGACACGACGCCATCCCATACCTTGGACCGTGAGAAGGCCAGGAAATTGGAGCAAGGGAAGGGGGTTGAGCAGATTTTCGTTGAGGGTGCTTTGGGAGATATAAAGCAGATTCGGGAATTGTGGGGTGACTTGAAAGACATTCGAGCTAAAGCGCTGAGACGGATTGAAGTCTATGACGGGGATGGTGAATGCTACGCCACTGCTTTGGAAAATTTAAAGGAGTTGGTTAAAGATATGTATTGGGAAATGTGGAAGGAGATGGATTTTTTAAAAGACAACGAAAAGGTGGATCTTGCTACGAAAGGATACTTTAAATATGTCAACATGCAAACTATTTCTGATGACGCAGTTAATATTGTCATTAAAAGTGTTGAGAAGGAAGAAAAAACTTCAACCCCCTTGCGGCTAAGGGAACAGAGATGGCAAAGAAGGTTGAAGGACGGCTTATGTTGCGGGAAGAAGAGAAAGTCAACGACAACACGACCGACGTGACATTTTTTCGCCTGAAATCTTACCTTGAGCATTTACAACATGCAGAACATCGTCACCAATAGAATACCTGCTGCTTTCGAATGCAACCGATTTATTATTGTGTATGATAACATAGAACTTTCAACAAAACACTTTGAACAAACAGGGAAACCTGGACAGAATGCAACAACCGTTACCAGCCAAACTCTTTGTGGTTTTTATCCTGTAACTTATGTTAATGAACAGTTGAGCGCGGAGAATCCCAAGATTCCTTTCACACTATTGAGACCTTCAGATATTCTCCCGTCAGCTGAAGAGTTACGGTTTCAGTGGCTCTTTTGGAGACGCGATTTTCACATTCCTCTCTCAATTCTTGCCGGATGTTTTGCGACCACCAAAATGGCTGTTTAAGCACCCTACACGCTGCCATCCCAGCGTGGAAATGGTTCCTCTTGGTCTCGAAGATGAGCGGGAGATGACTATTGAGGGATGCATTAACGTCTTAACGAACTTAGCCAACAAGTTTAACCTTGTTGACGCATCGAAGCAGCGACTGCTATTTTTGGGTGATTGTGGCACTCTGATGACGGCTAGGAGAGCAATGCGGCAAAGAAGTTATGACTATGGCTCTCCGTATGACCGACTGAGATTCGTTCGACTTGTACCTGGTGAATTCCATTATCGGATGCAAGTTGTTGACATATTATGTAATATGTTTTGGGGAGAAGGGTGTGAAAGTTTTGTGGCCGGTAGTTTGCGCAATTATGCTCGGAAGTTCAAGAAGCTTAAAACGCTTCCAGAAAAGGAGTTTCATTTGAAGGAGAATCTTCTCCTTGAAGCCTGGGACTGTTTTGTCATAGCCTTCTATAGAAAACTTTGTGCAGACTACCATACCGGCACCACAGTGAATGAACTTCAAACCATCACGCCTGAAACAGTGCGTGTCATTTCACAACGCATTATGAGGGCTGTAGTAGATTCACACCAAACCATTCGCATGGAAACTCAACGAATCAAAGATGAAATTGCATTTATTAAGAAAAACGCACTCAGCAAGGCGGCAGCAACAGTTACGCTGGAAGCAAGAAAGGCAGAATTGACACCAAAAACCGACTTAAAAACCTACATGTTGCAATTCATTTGGCACATACTTCATTATAAACGCTTTCTTTCAAGTATTCGCCATGGTGACGGAGACTCTGTCATATGCATGCATCGGTTATTCTTAAGTTACTTCAAGTTTGCAGGATCCATAATTATTTTAATGAAACGGTGCGAGAACTTGTGGAGCTCTCGTCGGTATATGATGAGCAGTCTGCGTTTGTTTCCACACAAAATCGTTTTGTCAATCCAAAGGGTAAGTGTACTTCAGTTTTCTATCAATTCTAATTCAAATACAAGGTGCAAAAGATTCATTTTACGAAGGCGATCTTGGAATGGAATATCAAGTACGTACTGTCAAAGCCCATCTTGACAGCGACGGGGTCAACCGGAATCCCAAGCACTCACACAAATTTCACAAACATGTTTTATCGCAACCGACATTGAAGAGCAACTTATTGAAGACTTTGGCATCGAAGGCAATAACGATTATCATAAGAAGGTTGATGTCTCCAAAGACATGATGGATTTCACGGAAGATGTCTTCAGAAGTATTTCTACGGATTCCTTAACACGTAACTTTCAGTGGACCTGGATGTAATGAACACCTATGTAGACCTACTTCACTCGGACAATATCTGCAAAATCATAGAAGACTATCTGCCTGGAAATTACTTTAATAATGACTTCAACACTGATAATTTTACAGAATAATAAAATATATCTTAATTACTGTGATCTTGTCTTGACCCATCCCTTCCTACCTAGTTTTGACTCAGGAGTAGGGGAGAAGAGTAACGGAGCTGCTCCAGCAGAGGAAGTCCACAGAGCTCCTAGAGACAGGATGTACTCCTGCATCCACGTGATGTTGTTGTTTTAGCGATGGTGTCGGTGAGTGATCGCGAGATTCTGCTATATAAAGGGAGAAGGGAGCACCATGCGCGGCTGGCGGGTGGTTACGCGCTGGAATACGCGCGAGATCCCCTGGGCTTTTGCGGTGATGCCCACGCGTTAAACATGCGCGCGCTCCGGGTAGGCGCCTTATCCCCCGCCTCTTTGCGGGGAGCGTGTTTAGTATCTTCTAAGTTGACTTACCTTGCTAATAAACTATTATGAGCACCAGATCGTCTCCTGGCGATCGGGGAGGGCTGAAAGCCTCCTTGCCTTCCTGCTATGGCACCTTTTGGAACGTGATGATCTCATTGCCTCACGAGC
Source organism: Chytridium lagenaria (assembly GCA_025449115.1). Taxonomy (NCBI): domain Eukaryota; kingdom Fungi; phylum Chytridiomycota; class Chytridiomycetes; order Chytridiales; family Chytridiaceae; genus Chytridium; species Chytridium lagenaria. The sequence continues at coordinate 234,060 of JAHLKC010000048.1, forward strand.
TAGCACAGGGTAACCTCACTCATCACCTGCCTGCAGCGTCGATCACCGGCTTGGGGATCATCAGAGGTGGAATGTAGTCGACCAAGCCTAATCTAAAGGACACTGACAATGAGGAGGACCTTTGGGCTCCCATCGCAGCCTTCTACTTCAAACAGCTGGATTGCGGCTTCACCAGGTGGCAGGGGGTAGAGGGGTGGGCTGCTGTCCAAGTAGGAATGAAGGGAGATCAAGGCGCGAGGCCACGCGCGAGGCCACGCGGGAGGCCATGCGCGTGGAATAGAGGCTTCACCATGTGGCAGGGGGTAGAGGTGTGGGCTGCCGTCAAAGAAGGAATGAAGGGAGATCAAGGTGCGAGGCCACGCGCCAGGCCACGCGCGTGGGATAGAGGATGGGGGATTAACTCAATATCAACTATTTGGTTCAACAGGCCACCTCCTTTAGTAATAACCCGATAAACGTGGGACTCTATAGTACAGATTCCATATAATACGAAAATACACGTCGACATGGGATATAACAGAACTCAACGGACTTAGACAAAATGTCCCTATGAGCCATTGGCCATGTGAATAATGTAATTCTTCACAAAAAAAATATATATTTTATTTGTCGACTATCCCATGAAGCGTATAATATTCGTCCAAAAAGTAGGTTTTGATAAATTGGTAAAATCCAACGTCAACAGCCCCTGGGAGAATGTAGTAGGTTCGGTAGGAATTTGCAACTATAGAGGTCATCGCGGTTTTGGTGCATATGAAATCAGGTGTCCACGGATGCGTTGATGATAAAGTCATAAAGAGGTATGCGTACCGCTCCCGGATAGCTAGTAATTCTGTGATCAGTTTGGTGTCAAAATCCTGCAGCTCCCGCGGTTTTCGAACCCTTGGCCCCTTGGGTTTTCGGCGACCTGTTTCTGCTATACATGGACGGTCGCAGACATCACAACTTAAACTAATTAGAGAACAAAGAAGGCAAAAAGCTTAGTGCTTACCATTTATACTGTACATCTGTTACATCTTGGTCTGTTGAGGAAGCTTGTGTGTGAACCAAAACATCCTCATTGATTGTATTGCTCAACAAAAACCTACGGCGGCAGGTTTCCGAGGTAACATATGCGTTGATCAATGGATTGGCACCAGATTTCATGAAAGTGGAGCCAAAAAGAAATATATGCTTAGCTGGCTTTCCATCACGACCTCCTCTCCCAGCCTCTTGGATGAAGTCCGAGAATATGCTGGGGGCCTTGTAATGAACCACGGTTCGTATTCCCTTTGCGTTAACTCCAATTCCCAGCGCAGACGTTGAAACTACAACGTACAAATCTTCAGATCGTAATATAGACATAATCTTCTTCTTGTGCGCTTCAGATACTGATGTAAACATGGGATGAACTCCAAGCTTGAGAGACCCGTCGTGAGTCCCCGCGTGCTTTCTCAAATGGTCCACTATATCCAAAAGGGTTTGCCGGTCATTGCAAAAAATGATGGCGGGAAGTACAGCCGTATCCTTGGTTTGCAATGCAGTCACCATGAAATCCAATGTGTCCTACTACCGTAAGAAAGTAACACATAATTAAACTTTACCTCCATTGATTTCTTTTTTTTAACCACCATGTAGAACAGTTCTCTCCGATTCACATCTCCAACAAGTCTGTTCACGTTGGCATCTTTCAATCCCAGCAAACTGAACATCTCCTTCACACCAGCTGGAGTAATTGTTGCTGTGCACATGCACATAGGAACGTTGGGATGCCATATTTTGATCTGGTCAGTGCTGAGGTATGATGGGCGGTATTCTAGTCCATGGTCAACTATGCAATGAGCCTCATCAATTACAACACATATAACGTGAGCGGCTCTTAAAGAGATCCCACGCTGTTTCAAAAAGGTATTCGGGTGACATCCAGATGATGCTGAGCTCGTTATCCTTCCATGCCCTCAAACCGTCATTGCTGGCATCCAGCGACCCCAGCGCAGCTCCACTTAGTTTGTGGATGCCATTGAATTTGCTAATTGGAAAGATGGATTCTTTAGGCGGTTTGAATAGTTTTATTTTAGCTTTATAATCATATCAGTTGTGTTGGTGCCCATTAATACTTACCGTTGAAGTCAGAAACATGATCAGCCATTAAGCCTTACAGAGGAGACACCACAACCACCTCTTTCTTGTCGCTGATAACCAAACCGACAAGCAAAATTAGGGTGAAAGCCCATGTTTTACCCGACCCCGTTCCTTGAATGCACAGAGTATCGTGACCACTTAAAACTGAGTAAACAACATTCTTTTGGAACTCCCGTGAAACACAACCCAGTATTTGAAGGCTAAACATATCACATAACATCCGTGAGTGCTCGAGACAAAGGGGATTCCAGGTGGTATTCCAGGTGGTATTCAGGTCCTCCGACTGAACAGTGATGGTTAGATCCTCGTCGAAGCATCAAAAAAAAACGGCCCGATAGAAATCGCTGAAACGCATACCATATGAACGCTGAGGTTGCGCTGATTCCAGATCTGTATCGGGAGCCAGTGTAGGATGCCTGGTTGATGAGTTATGAAAAAGTCGATTTAATTAGAGAGCACTTTTTATAATTGACCTCGTCCCAGACCCTCTACGAGGAAAACCGAATTGGGAAATTCAGGAATTTTGCTGATCGTTAACATCAGAAAACAAAAGATCATAGATATTCACAAGATCGGTTTATTGAAAAATTCAAGTACCTCAGTGGGGATCTGGATCCGAGACTACAGCATCCACCTTTACTTCTTCCGGTTGACAAGCTTTCATGTTTGGTGGCTTGTTGACCAGGAGGAAACTTCGAATGGAAAGAAAAAAACAGTAGCGGAGAAAGAAATGAGAGAAAGCTTATAAAAGAGGAACTCTCCTTTATCGGCCTTTCCTCAGCTTCTTCCACACTCACTCCCCAGTTTGTTTGTTTTTAATTATATGAAAATTAGAATTGAAAAAGAAATAACGCAATTTAAAAAAATCCACGAGCATTCCCCTCTGTTTTTTACAGTTTGCTCTGTTCCCAGCCATTCCCTCCATGTTACCCTTATTCCAGCTCCAATGCTAATCAGCATTTCCACACCCACATTCATCCTACCGTCTTTTTCCCCCCCTGTTTCTTTCACAAATCCTCTTTAAAAGAAACCCTTCCTACTGAACGATGGTTTGGATATCTACGGCTCAAGCATGCCTTGGGCTGGTGCGTTTCTTGTCGCGCTTTTTTCAAATAGCAAGCCTGGCTCCGTGGACAAAGAAAAGTTAAATACTGTATGATTTTATATAATTTTGACAATGGTTCTTCCCTGGATCGTTATGGCATTGACGGTGTCCTGATGAGATTTTTTACAGGACTCATCAAGCAATCTTCAATATCAATAGAAAACCTGCATCTCCTAACGTTAAGCAGCTGACTGCCATTGAGAGACGCCCAAATTGCTGACTCTCATTTTATAGATGACAAATTTGGATTGCCTCAAGACTGCATGTATCAAGTGACTGCTATCAACGCAACGTCTGGTGAAAGAATACATGTGAGATCCTGTCGCGCGCTCCTTGAGCTTTGTGTCCAAAGTAGCTAATCATAAGCTGTAAATATGACATGTCTAGAAAAGGCTAGCAATAATCAGTTGGAGCTATTACAGTCAATATTAATCGTATGAATTTAAGGTGTGAAGATTGTTGCTGTGTTCTACATTTCAGTACTCCTGGGCTCCCCTTATCTTCTTGTATGCCTGCAGGATTTAGGATGGTGGTGGTGGGGATTCTGGTTCCTCTTTTGCAACAAGTTGTTCTTTAAGATATCTTTGAGAAATTTAAAGATAACCTCACCAAGAGGTATTCATGCGTTGCTTATATAGACCTTGTTCTGTTGTTGTTATGTGCTTGTTTGCGTTCCACTCTTTTCCCTCTTGGGGTTTTCATAGTTTTTCCTCATATACAGTAGAGGTTTTTATAAAGAAAGGGCGGTCAATGTGGTATTCCAACTTATGACATGCTTACACGTTGGTGAAGATGCTTGTTGTTGTTGTTTGAATCCATTTTTTTTAAAAACTATACTTCATTAATTTTAGAAAGTTAAATAGATTTATATTCACCCTCTGAAGGCCCGGACTAACCCATTGCCTACCTCCAGGCATGGTTGCCTGCGGGCTATGCTTTCTTCTTTCTTCATTTATGTTCATTATAGTAGTGTTGAGCTGTACTAGCGTGCTCTGGTTAGCACGTTGCCAGGGAAGACTGCAGTTGGAACCAAGACATTGTCTAAGAAGGTATGAGCCAGGCAAAGACGACTCAAGGACATGATTCCTTCAAAGGCTTGGTCACCATATCTACCTCTGTTTTATTCTCGATGGCTATGACAGGCGATCTAGTTGCCTTTGAGTGGGAGAGCAGCATGAGCAGGGCTCTAGGTAGATGAGATTGAGAAAGGACATGCTAAAGTGGCGTATTGTGGCAAAAATGTCCATTCTCGTAGAACCTTTCCCCTAGTCATTTTGGAGCTAGTTACTAGGCACTTTCTCTTCTTTATTCCCTTTATTTTTAGCACTGTAGAAGAATTTGAAACTACAGCAACGTAAATCCCTGCTGTCACTAAAGGCAGACTAGGGCGTGACTATTGATCTAGGAGTACATCCTGAACTCTAGTCTTGTCACCTAATATGTGGTTCCCTACCTCTGTATGCTGGGCGAGGCTGCGCACAGGAGGCCACTAGAGAGAACTTTGCATTGCTTACTCGTAGAGACTCCACTTGACAGAGATTAGAGGGAGAGCAGAGGTCTGTTTAAGTCTGCGTGGATTCTGCCTCTGCATTTGCAGAACAGAGAGTATAAATTGGTCTTGGAGTAGTTTCATGTAACAGTGCGCTTACCCAAGCACTGGCAAGTACAATTAAACAACACCACAGCGTGGAAAGGAAGAAAGAAGAAAGTACTACCCACAGGCGGCTATGCCTGGAGGTGTGCAATGGGCTACCCAGGTCTTCAGAAGGTGAACAAATCTTTTCAACTTTTTCTAAATAACAAAACAATACACGAAGGGTGTAAAAAAAACAACAGCAGGCATCTCGACCAGCGTGTAGAATGACATTAGTAGGCCTACCACAGTAATTGCCCTTCCTTTAGTAAAAATCTCCTCTGTATCTATGGGGAAAAGAGTTTGTCTGTCTAGTGGGACCCAACCACTGGATATGTATTGGATTAATTTCCTTTTCTCAAACATGTCTATTATATTGTTATTTTGGCTTTAATATTCATTGTCACTTTATGTCTAATGAGTTTTGTCAAACGGGTTGTGCTAGACAATACCATCTACTGGATGACAACTGTTCCAATAGGTTTTAATTAGATATCTAACAGACCTAACACTTGCATTGCTCAGAAGTGTCACAATATATTTTTTTACCTGTGTGGCGCAAGAGGGTTTCTTATGAGGAGTGAGTGAATCCTTCAATTATACTATGTATCTTTCTTTTTTTCTCTTGAACAACTTGTCACTAATACCTCCTTCACTCTCACCATCCATCCATTCATCCATCCCATCCTACTCACTCAACCCATCCATCATACCATCACCATCACCAACACCGCTCCCTGCAGGACTACTACCACCACCACATCATTGATCACCTTCACTAACATCCTGCAGGCTTCATTAATACCCATATTACATTTGTTGCAGGATTTTTCTGCCACCCTGGACTGTCATTCTTTACAGCCACTATTTTTAATCGCTCTGATGAAGTTCAATTCTTCTGCAGAGTATGTCCATTTCCGATAGGGGTATGTACATCGAGATGAGGCCTCACTTTGAAAGCTGTGACTGAGATTAGTCCTGAAGGATTAGGCCCCCTTCTGCTACCAGCACCCCATTCATCTGCTGAGTGTGTGTTAAGTCAATGAAGTAGTTGCAGTTTTCAATGTTCTGCATACTACCTTTTACTCATAGATAGTTGTGGTCTTCTCTTGACCCATCCCTCCCTACCTAGCTTTGACTAGGGGGAGGGGAGAAGAGTAAAGGAGTTGCTCCAGCAGAGAGTCCACAGAGCACCTAGGGACAAGATGTCTCACGTGTTAGTATTTTCTATGTTAATTTACCTTGCTAATAAACAAATATGAGCACCAGATCATTTCTTGGAAATTGCTATGGCACCTTTTGGAACGTGATGATTGCGTTGCCTCACAAGCTAGCACAGGGTAACCTCACTCATCACCTGCCTACAGCGTCGATCACCAGCTCGGGAATCATCAGAGGTGGACTGTAGCCAACCAAGCCTAAGCAATTGGGCTGCCATCCAAGAAGGAGTGAAGGGAGACCACTGCAAGGCCACGTGCGTGAGATAGAGGATGGGATCAACTCCATATTAACTACGTAATTAAACAGGTGCAAATTAAATCAAGAAATCTCTCATATTAAAGTAATACACAAAATGTAAATAAACAATAGACACAACACATGCACACACATAAACAGCACATATGCGCGCCACTTCCTTCAATAAAAATCCTTTAAATGTGGGGAAAAGGCATTTTTAAAAATTCCAGAGGGAAAAGAAGGGAGGATTCAATATGACACATAAATATACGCGTTGACGCAGGATATAACAGAACTCAACGGACTTAGATAAATGTACTTTTGAGCTATAGGCCATGTGAATAATGCAATTCTTCACATAGTGTTGTGTTACTAAGGGAAAAAAGGGTATATGATTTGAGGGCTTGAAATTTGGGCTTTCTTGCATGCTGCATTAGGACTTCGGCCTAAGATAAACCTTGCCTATCTCTGTTATTATGGAAGACACTCTTCTGGACTGGTCTATGCTGCTCAACATGTTCTTGACCCATCTGCACTGCTACGTTATTAGTGGGTTTGGATGAGGATTGTGGAGTGGATGTGGTGATTGTGATAGGGGCTGTAGTGATAGTGATGGTTGTGGTGGTGTCAGAGGTTATGATGGAGACTGGTGTATTGGTGTAGGATGCCAGGGTGGAGTGTGTTGTAGGAGAAGGGTACAGTGATTGAGATAGCGTTTTCTCACAATTGCTACCATGAGGACAAGTATTCTGTCGCAAGCTTTCTTGGGCTGAACATGCTTTGGTGAGTTTTCTTTCAAGTCCTTCTGCATCTTTGGATCCATATAAATAATTGTTTGTTACAATGGATTACCTTTGTCTAACTAACACAAATGGTCATAGCTTAGGTATTCTTGCAGATTGAAGCCGTCACAGTTGGGGGGTTTAGGGGACGCCCTAGATGTCTTTACAATTGACGGGTGGGTTCAACAGTCCAACTTACTCACTGGTCTCTTAAGGTTTGCTTTCAATCCTAACTCTATGATTTCAATTAGTTAAATATTTTAATTTATAATATGCAGCTTGTTTTAGCTGCAATATTTGGATTGTCCTCCTACCCTATATCAATTCCAGATTGTTGAGACTGTGCGCCATTGAGTGGGACCTGATTCTTGGACGACTACCGGACAACTCAGTATAGGTGCTCAGCATAGGTACTCAGTATAGATGCAATGCACCGCTGTTGGACAACTTACTATGGGTCTATTACACCTGTAATAGGCTAGATCAATGATACATTAGATTGTTGGGTTTATTCATCTTTCTGTTTTGTTTTACTCACCCACATTTGTTATGTTGTCTAACTTATTTTTCCCTGAACTTTATTTATTTACGCGTTATTTTAAGTTTTGATTTGATCAGTTTTATTGAGCTCCTCATTACATTTGAGGATACGCTAATCCCTTAACTTTATTATTTTATGTTTAATTATGATACGTAATTTGGAGGGATTTACGGATCATGAGTTCTGATGTAAATCCCACTTTCTACATGTATTGCAAAAAGTAGTTGGAATCAATATATGGAAGTTTCATCGTAATTACCTCCCTGTCACCGCTGGAGACTCCATCACCATTCTTTATAGTTTAATTCACTTTATTTATATATTATATTTTAATTACAATTGAGCCCCGTAACCCCTACAAGTGGTGGCACTTCACCTGGTTGGAAGGAGGAGTGAATCAATCCATTTGAGGGCCAAAGAGTAAAAGAGAAAGAGCGATCATCCCAAGAAAGAAAGAAAGCTGTCAATACGAGAAGATGACAAAAGAGAACGACGACAAACCTGTGATGTTTGATGGGACACAGTTCCACATCTGGAAGTACCGCATGATCGGGTACTTGAAAGGCAAAGGCCTTTGGAAGATTGTCGAGAAGGGCTGGACGCCCTACGCAGTCGTTGACACGCCTACAAATGCCGAAAAGAAGACCAGGTTAGAAGAAGAAGACCTGGACATGAAAGCAAAAGTAAGAATCGAATCAAGAGTTCACGACATCATCCTACCGTTGATACAGGATGAATCCACGGCAAAGGCGACTTGGGATAAAATCATCGAGACCTATGAGAGAAAGGGTTTATATCCCATAGTACAAAACCGACGACAACTAAAAAAATTTCGTCGAATTTGGATATAGTTTGCCGTAAATCGGCGTATGCTGCCGCTTTTGCACCAAATCAATTCGTTGGTCACACAATATTCGCCACTTATTAAATGCGGCAGAATACCGCCAAATACGTAAATTTTTTCATCATACGGGGAGCTGAATTTTCGGTCACGCAATGGAAATTTCTTTATTTTACAGAATTCAGACAGTACCACAGGATTTGCATCGAACTATACTATAGCGCCGTAAACGGCCATCTACGGGAGTCTTCTGTTTCTCCACCATAAGGACTTTACCTAACCTAAAGCTTTTAATCTGAATATATATTCATTACAGTCGTACTTAAAAATTATTAGGACTCATAAGCCACGTGTGCATAAAGAAAACGTTCTTCCTATTTAGCCCACATACACAGTGTTCAGTACAAACATTGACGTCAGACCGCAATACTCTTTTCCACAAAGGTATTTTTACCTTTTTTGCTTTTGTCAAACTATACTGAATTTGTGGTCATATTCTTTGTGTATACGCTGACTGTCGCAGAATGTTGACACTGCCAATGCAGGTATAATACGTTTTGTCGCGTGTACGTACGCTTACGTGCGTACACGTGCGTTTCTGTACGCGTGCGTACGTGTGCGTACATTTGCGCACGTAAATGTAAGACGCGTGCACAAGTGTACGTAAACGTACGCAAACGTGCATGTACGTACGTATAGTGGAATCAATGCATACTTCGTGAACGTTCCTATACATACTCTTGTATTTTATTTTTGAAGATGTTCACGATTTTTTCTCTCTAAACTCCAAAAATAAATACATTCTGCACAAAATTGGGACTTTGATAAAATATATTAACGTAATTTTGACATCAACGTACAGCACCATTAGTTCAACGTCTATAATTCCTGGCGTTGTACCTGCGAGCTTTGTTAGGAGATATGTCGCTATCCGAAGAGGTGTAACTCAAGTTTGTACGCGAACGGTCGCGTAAACGAGATGTTGATCCCCTCAAACTACCACGTGACAGGCTTCTAGCTCTTCCCTTGTCAGGAGAAAAGCTAGCTGAATTTCGAATACGCTGAGACCGGCGAGGTGGTGACGGGGGCAGTTCCTCAGATAAGATTCGTCGAGACCTGCGAGGTGGGGACTCTGAAAATCGTGGCAATGGTCTTACTCCTGGTCGGCGCACGCGGTTATTGGCTACAGCAACGTCATGCTCAAAGAAGCTGAGGAGACTCTTCGTTGTGCTTTGTCATGAAAACTAATTACTAAAGTGCTTGAAGCAAGAAAAACTTACAGTTGGCTGCTGTTGTTAAGGCATCCACAGATCCCTAATAGTTTCAAGTTTTTCGTCGAAGTTGTCAAGTCTTTCCTTCAACGCCAAAAGAGAGGATTCAAAACTTTTCTGCATATTGTCTTGCGCTTGACGTAGATAAGAGAAGTTAGATGCAAGCGTTCTCTGAGTCAAGTTGTTTTCGTGTATAAGAAGGACGAGACTGTCTTGTTGTGCAGCAGCAGTCTGCAAATTCTTGCCGCCAACGCTAACAATGAAACAGTCGTTCAGCCTTTTGAGCTCGTTAACACCGAACCCTAAATCAAAAATAAGTTAATTTTAATATTTTAATTGTCAGCCAAAACATCAAATAAATGCACAGTATACAACAGTATACTACCGCACACTACATTATACTGCCGCACACTACAGTGTACTGCCGCATACTACAGTATACAAACGCACACTACAGTATACAACCGTATGTAGCCGTACATCATTGTATGCGGCAGTTTACCACCGTTACCAGCCGTACAATGACTATACACCACAATATACCTTGAATCCTTACCTGGAACATGCTTTTGAAAGCCTGGTGACATGTATGCTTTTGCAGCCAAAGCCTCAGGGTACGTAGCTAATAAGACAATGCCAGCGTCAATCTTTCTACTCATGTTATCAGCCTGTTTTTTATATTAGTTTCTAAAAATGTTCAAACCGATGGCAATGGGACTGACCGTCTGAACAAGATGCTCCCAATGTCGACGGAAAAAGGAGTTGATGTTAGAGCTTGTCGAGTTAGCATTTGAAAATGCATTCCTTCTGTTGTTTGACTGCTTCACACTCTCTATAAAAGTAGGGTGTTAGCAAACTTGTTAGATCTTTCCCACCAGTATACCATCATGCATCACTTGACCACTCCGAATCTTATATGCTCCTTCAATGGGGACAGGAAGAGAAGGAGCCGGTGGAGCACGTATTCTTGATTCCTCGTTAGCGGCATCAACCGCCATCATGCCTGCAGTAACAGTTTCGTTGTCGTCTTCGCTGTAAGTTGGCTCCGAGTGGCTTCTGGACCCTGCAGCTTTATTGGATAAATAGTTAATTTACCGTGTCAGTGAAGATGATCTGGATTTGAGTATGTTACAGAGTTCTCACCAAGGTTGTATTGGAACCCCCTTCCCCCATGTTCATCATCATGTCCACCAAGGCTCATCGGTATGTTGATATGTCTGCACAAGTCAAAAAGCTCTGTTGTCAAACCATCGTATGCCTTTAAAATTTTCTTCCAACACCGTATGATGCTGTCATATAAAAAAAGTTGACAACCGTACATAAGCGCACGTTACCGCAAACAACCATAGAATAACGCATTAAACCATATATTGCCATAAATAAACGCAAACGGCCGTATACCACAGCCGTTAAGGTGATTAATGAAATATTTCAATATCTTGAGTCCATCGAATCGTAAACTTTTAAAACAGGTTTGTGGTCTGGTACGTAGGTATACGTATACAGCTAGCTGCTGCGGTAAGCTAAGATAGGTTTATTTTATCACATCAACTTCAAACATTTGCCTTTTGGCCATAGACTCTAAAATATTATAACTTCATGTGGCGCTTCTATATTTGATTGTCTTGTACAAAAGACGATGGAATACTTGCGTACCCCACCGCCTTCGTATGAATCACTCATTTGGTTGTCTCATTTGGTTGTATACACGGTCACAGACGGTTTAGTCAGTAAAAGAATAACCATCGTGAAAGTCAAAGTTACGTCTGATAGTGCGACATTAGTATTACGTACGTAAAAAAATTCGACGAAGAAAATGTACTGTCCATGCTGTGCTGAAGACGTCCCCTCCGTCACGTCTAGAAAGATGCTTGAGAACCACATTAGAGATGACCATGCTTCCAGTGGTGCTCTCATAACCTTGCTTCTGAAGCTTGATAGTGAAGCGACCATTGAAAGAGTCTTGACTATGGTTATTGGCGGCGGTTCCCACGCCCAAGCGCAGCCCCCCCTAGCCCAGCAGACGCAACGACAGCCATCAACTATAGGCGAGTCTCGCTCAGCAAAAGGCACCTACCATATTGAAACCAGGATGGCGGAAAAAAAGTAAGATGGTGTTGCTTAAATCTCTCATTTCTTTAGTGTTTTGGGGGTTGCGAAGCAACTTTTTAAGTTGAGCACAGAGGAGAAGAAGGCCATAGATAGGATGACGGCGGAGCAGAAGACGTTATCCGGAGCAATTCGAATGATTCCGCATTTGATTGAAGATGCAGCCGTAGCTGAAGCATTACGTACGAAGATTACCGAGGTAGGCAAAGCTCTGTTGTTTTAGTGATATTGAAGTTGTTAGGCCAAAGAGAAGTATCTTGCCGCTTACCGTGCTGGGTACACTCAACAAAATCCGAACGTTGCAAGCTATCAAGTCACCGATAACAATCAAGTTCGCATTGTTTGGAAGACAGGAAAAGAATTCGAGGAGGTACTGCTTTTTTCTTCCATACATTAATCTTACTTCGAGGGCGAGGAGCAACGCAGACCTAGCTCTCCAAAGCTTAGAGTCGGTAGCAGTAAAGCCATCTACGTAGAAGATGACAGTGACAACGACGAGGTCCACGCGCAATACAAGCCTGCCTTGGGACAGTACATTGAAGGTTTGACGACAATTTTATTTAAACTAATGGGTATAGAACCTAAGATTGCCTCAAAAGGTCATCCACTTGCATTGCGGGTCGACGTGAGCAAAATTCGGAAGAAACAAGAAGAGGAGGAGGCTGAAAGCCGACCACGAACGCCATCGGAAGAATACGAGGATCGACCCGTTAGAAAAGGTGCGTAATCTTCCGCCCTCCCCTGCTTTTATTTACTGACAGATGGGGTTTTTTCAACCGTTTACCGCCGCTTACTCCTTTTTTCACCGCATTTTTTGTTTATTTTTATTTTGCGCTTACTGAATTTGTTTAGGAAAAGCTCCAGCGGCAACTTTACAGCAGAGAAGGAAGGGTAGGCTTTAACTTTTTACTCAGCTTTGCTCACCACGCTAAAAGAGGAAATCGAAGGAGGACCGCCATCCGAGGAGTATGAGGAGGAGCCGCCCGTTGGAAAAGGTGTTTTAAAACGTTACATATATATATATAACCGGAACGTTTCAATGTGATTTTATATAGGTAAGGCTCCGAAGGTCGTGTTGCCGCGGACAAAGAGAAAGGGTAAGATTTATTACTTTATTTTTAAAAAACGCTTGCTAAACCAAAGGGCAGAAACTGTTGAAGAAGAGTTCCGTCGAATTCATGAGGAAGCGGCAGCAGCTGGTGGGTTAGATTTATTTAGCAATAAGCCGTTTATTAAACTTACCGATTATATGGAAGCACCGCCAGAAGTGAGAAAGGTACTTAAATCTCCGAAAAGCCCCAAATCTCCGAAAAGCCCCAAAATAGGTGCGTAAATTTATTATATTCCTCGAAAACCAAAATAAAAACATGTGTGGTGGCGGGCTTGCCGACTTTAACCATGTTTACTTTTTCCCGGTGTCTACTCCAGTTTTAGCTTCTCTAATTTTCAAACAATTTTAGCCAAGGAACAGCACGAAGAGGTACCGATTTCTCCGGCAAAGTCAAAAGCGGGTAAGTACTTTTATTGTTTTACTTTCGTGCCCTTTTTTCTTTTGTTCATGTCGTAATTGATATCATTCTATTTTTAGTCCATGAGACGGTGCCGACGTCGCCTAAAGCTGTGAAATCATGTAAGTGTTTTATATTTTTTTTGTTATCACGAACTGGCCATCTTTATGGCTCTTTTTCCTTCACAGCCGTTTGCGTTTCCTTTTCGGTCGTTTGCGCTTTAATCTGGTTACTTACCCCCGTTAACGGCCATCTCCTCTATTCTACTACTTTTTCTGACTTTATATTACTCAGCCAAAGGTTTGCCCGTTTCAACTAAAGGCAAAGGGAAGGGTAATTATTTATGAGGTTTATTAGAAATTAACCGTTTACTTGCTATTGTTTCAGGGCCAGAGATTCCTTCGGGAGAAGGTGAGTATTCAAAAAATAATTTTTCTGAAGTACCCTAATTATTTGTAAGGTGTCGCCAGCTCTTCAAAGGAGCTGCCGACGTCAAAGGGAAAACAGGTCGCAACCGAAAGTGAAGGTGAGGCGGTTGCTGTCCACCTGATGTACATTTTCGCTAATGTTTGGACAAAAATTTATTCTTATTTCCAATTTTTTTTTTTAAAAAACCAGAATCGCGAACTGCTACCCCCGAAACCGAAGGAACCGCGGAAACCGTCATCGTCAAACGTGGAGCACCCAAACGCAAACA